>KZ308156.1:1447067-1457628 GCA_000376725.2 Ladona fulva
TCAACTGAAAAGTTAATTAATAAATAAAAAATGCTCGTCTTTAAAAAAATTTTCCCAATCCTCGTTTATATCGTCCCTTGAATATAAATTAGAAAATATTCTGCTTGGATTTATTCAGTTTGTTTTCTTTCAAACAGTTTCTATATATCTGGACAATTCTTTTGTACAAGTTTAATTTACACCGTACGATTAATACATATTTACTGGTATTCATGCGCTCGATGTCTAACTGTTTGAATGTTAACGATACGCCTCTCAAGTGCGGCCCTGCGATTTATTACGCAGCCGACAGATACAGGCGGCCTTCCGATGTAAAAGGGTTCCCCACTCCATCACTATGTAAAAATATCCCCAGCCTAAACTTAGATGATTCAATAATCCTTCAATATCTTATTTTTTTGGCTTGATGTTTTAGTAGAAATTCTTCACGTATAAAATATTTATATGCTCGAATGCTAATCTCATAAGAATCGGGAGAGCGTAGAGCATAAGACAGATTTTCCGTTGGGTATTAATAATTTATCAGAACTTAAGAGAATGTATGAGAATGTGACGGGTTTAAAACTTCGTTAAAAATTGCTTTTTTTTGTGAAGGGGCGCGTGGCTGCTTTTTCCTCCTCGAAGTTCTCTGCTTGCTGTCTACCTTTACTTATCCATACTTAAAGATTATTCGGAAAAGGTCAGCGTTCCTCTTAGATTCGTCCATGAAAATTGTGAGCATTTACTCTTGTTTATCTTTATTCATTTTCGCTGCAGGTCCTTTTAGTCATCAGCCCGAAGGCTGCTCAAGTTCATCATTCCCTCCTTTATTTTCTAAAAATAATCTTTGGCTAGGGAATGAGGGTTACTAGGCAAAGTGAGGAGTGAGGTATGCTCTTATTTTCTTCACGGAGCAATAATGTGGAATGGTAGAAGTGAGGCATACAAGCCATATAACGAAGTATTCGCAGTTTTTAAACAAGAGAGACAAAAATGAATTCCGTTTCTCTGCATTAGTTAAACTTAAGTAGCTTTCATTTCCCCGCAGCCGTGGACAAGATTCGAAAGTAAATGAGAAATAAATTCTACACTAACCTGCCCCGAAAGACATTTAAAATATTCCGTTCATTTAAATATGGTTGCACAACTTCAGTTTCGTGGCCAAAAGTGCTTACCGCTTTGAATGCGTGGTAGAAATCTATGCAATGAATTGAAGGCAAAATCTAAAGGATCGCAAGTGATATTTTTTGTTTCAGACCCAGCGCCAATGGTTCTCTAAGACTATACAGTGTCGGTTAATTTTACTAGATAGGCCGGTGATATTAAATCAGCGAATGTTTTCCGGGGTTACACTTGAATTTATTTCGCTCGTTGTTTTTTCTTGTGCATCTTATTTTCCTGACCTGATGATGGCTATATAGCTGAAACCGGTAGTGTGGATAAAACCAGTGGAAAATACGAAGTACTGATTTTCACTTCTTTATGTATTTCCGCGAAGTACGGCCAGAAATGATCGATTATATTTTTCTTGTGGTTGGTCCACGGTTGGCGACGGAGAAAAACATTTTTGCCAATAACCTGCGAATACGGCTTAAGGAGTATTTCCCAATTATTAGTAAACAGCCGTGTCTTCGAATTCCTGCAGTTAGTGACCTTAAGCCTGTTTTAGAAACACGCGAGCTATCTATCGCACAATTATGCGGTGGTATCTTAAGATTGAAAGTGAACCTAATTCCCCTTGTTATTGTCCTCGATCGGCGCTGCAGTTTGCGGTAGCTAATTAAAATCATCCTCCCGGATTGCAGATTGCAGTTGCATTATTCACGTACGATAATGTTGCATGAATTTTAATCACAAAAGGCAGTTAAGTCTATAACTAGCCCCGGTAATCCGTGCTTGCACGTGTAATTGCATATGCATATATGTCAGTGTTTTCGTGGCAAGTTTCCTAAACCCATTGAGCCCCCAGCATCAAACTCAACGTAGTGGCTTCCTTTAAATTTAAAACTACCGAGGCAACTCCTTTCGCAGAAAGCTCGCCGTAAATAAGTTACGACGTACTTATCACCTTCTTCCGTCCGGTCTTTGATGCAACGCAGATTTGGGCTGGGAACTTAGGAAAGCGTAGATCTCCCGACGTTCATTCCTTTTCGCCTTTAAGCCCTCCACGTATTTTCGGAAAAGTTGACATCGGGAAAATAAAACAAGGAGAGGTAAAAGGCTTTTCCGTAGGAGACCGTACTTTTCTTATTATTTCTTTTTGCGGGGAATGGCGTGCACCAGACCCCTTTCATGCTCCGTAGGCCCTCGGCGGAGGCGCTAATCTGCTTCCTCTAACTAATGGCGCTCTCCGTCCCTTATCTTCCCCTTCTCCGAAGCATTATTCCCCGCCGCTCTTCGCCCAGTCTTTGCTTTCCCTTTTTTTCACGTACTCACACACGTATTCGGCCGAAAAAAACCTCCGAATTCAGCTCCGTGATGACTTCATCTAAGTCAAGTAGGCCCCTCGGTCTCTTTTAGAATAACGGCGAAGAAGTCGTGTATTACATATTCAAGGATTTATATCCCGTCGCAGCGTCTCCAAGCTCATGATTAAAACATTCGTCGCGGAGAGAAAAATCTCTGTGTGTTTGTTGAAGGTGTCATTTGCAGCTACCCGCTCTCCGTGTTTGTCTTCGTATCTGCAGCGTACATAAAACGGTCTACTCTTTCTCGGCCTCGTTTAGACGCCCACCTCAGCGGGTTGATTATGAATCCTGATTTAATGTTTGTGGGGCTTAATGGAGATTCGGTGCCCTGTTTCGTAAGAAAATCCCCCATCGACGGGTTAATCGAAACCTTTTTCCGACGAGGCGCATTTCTGTTTTTCAACGCTTCGTGTTTACCTAAAGAGAGGGGACAATGCTGGAAGGAAGGACATTAAATGAGTTTTTAAAATCAGGTTGTTTTCTCGTATCGGTTAGCTTTTGGTGGGCTTGCAGACATTAGAAAATATCGGCTCCATATAAACTGCTCGTGGGTTCAACTGAAAAGTTAATTAAACTTGAAAGAAGAGGTTTTAGTGTTCAGTTATGATATTCTGTGATTAATTGGTCTTATTCAAGTGAGTTATCAGAAAGGTTTTGTGCTTATTTGGAATAAAATACAGTTTTAAGACGGGGAAATGATTGCAAAAGTTAGCTAAACAAGTTAAAACTGTAACTGGGCTATTTTCTTTTATTCCTTATCATTTTTGCAAAAGAAGAGGTAATGGAAGTTTTTTCCCGTTAGATTTTCGAAAGGTTTCAATTAAAAATTTAATCAAACTCGGTCAGTTATTTCGTTATTAATGCTGTTTATTTCTTACGGTAATTGGCTTGTGTGTAAAGATAGAATCGGAGCTCCAAATTTTGTTATTCATAGGTAGTAAATTATTATTTCTTTTGATAAATCTCGAGTTAATAAATAGTCCGATAATCTTTGAAGAATTGAAACTACAAATGTGGATTTTACGTTCAAACTTTACCGCGTTGGCCAGCTTGAAGTGAATACTGTTTTCCGGGTAATTTCCTCCTTTAACCAGTCTAGCGGGTAATCGACTAGTTACCCCAACGAGGATTACTAGGATTACTTCCTCAAACCGATCGATGGACTGCAGAAAACCACATTTTCATTCGGACTCAAAACAGATATCCAGAACGTCTCGGCCTCCTTTTGTGGATTACATAACCATCCGTTTTCCAACATTTAAAAGCCCTCGGGTCTTATCTCGTCCAGGTTATCTCTCGCGAACCAGAGAAAAATGGGTTGATATACGAGGGATGGAATTTTATTTGCTTGTCGGATTACGGAGTATTTATTTTATATTTTAGCGGATGATCTTATTAAAGCAGGGAAAAAAAGTTTCCCATTCGGAAAATGTTTGCGAGGGAGAATTTTTCCTCTTTCGAAAGAAAACGTTTTATAAATTGTTCGTCGCTGATTTTTCATTTATGAAAACGGTCGTCAAAATGTTTTAATTTTATCTTTTCTTGATAGCAATGATGGAAAGCGGTTTTCGATAAATTCTTAGAATGAGAAGTGATAAATCCACTAGATATTAGTGGATTTGGATCACCAAGCAAGAATGGGAGAGGAATTTAAATTTGCATTTGTCTGCTTAGTAATCAGTCCGAAGGCTTGTTGGTTCCTCATTTTCTCCGCTATTAGCTGAAGAAACCTCCGGAGAGGGAATGAGGCGGCTAGGCAAGATGAGGAGTGAGGTAGGTTGCCGTTGTTTTCCTTCCAAAATGCTGTTACGTAAGGGCTGCGGAGGGATCTCTAGAATAAAATTTTCCGTGGTGTTAAATAAGAAGGACGAAAATGAATGATATTCTTAAGTATCATTCATACTTCTTTAGCTTCTATACCTCCATATATATATGCTAGTATACAGCTTATATAGCTGTAGCTTATAGCTAGCTTATATTGCCGCATCCATGGGCAAAACTGACACAAAAATGAATGAAAGGTACGCACTAATATAACCGGTATGTAACAGTCATTTTTATCCTCCTTACCCACGCTCGATATTAGATTTTTGACATCATTCCCTTTGAAAACCCTCGAAATTCTCTCCGCAATATTAAGTGGCGTTTGTTTGTGGCCGGTTCATATTCACGAATTTTCATTAATGCTCTTCAGTCCGCTTCCATTCCTTCGGCCCGCCTCTAATGCACACGGAATCTATCTCCCCTTTGCCTTTCGATCTTTCTGGGATTCCTCTTCCCAACCCAACCACTAAATTATCCACTCTTACCCTCTCTTTCAAAGGTTTAAAAGGTATCCAACTGGTGCGATCCTCTCTCTCTTCCTCGATTCATATCCGCTCCTCGAAAGCACCCTCTTCTCTCCCTCCCTCTCTTTCTAGGTCCACCCATTCTTACTCTGGACTCCATTCTGCTACTTTTCTTGCCGCTCCCCCTGCAATTGGAAATCGATTGGGGCCCGGGGCACGCCAGAAATCATCTCTACCCATCCACACACAGACACACACCTATTTTTCTAACTCTGCCTTTCCTTCCCCTCATTACTTTCTTCCTGTCCTCACCTCCAGCGGCCGACACCACAGACCCCTTTCCTTTGCTGCGTTTACGTAAGTCTCTGAACTTTTGATATATGATGGATTTTTCGAGGAGCGCGGTCGTGTGTGTAACTCACGGGTAAGAGGACGTGAATTTGCCGATTCGACTCTTTCCAGAGAAATCCAAATGCTGAAATGTAGCGGCTGAGAGATCAATTTAGCAATCCACTTACGTTTGCCTACGTAATGGTGTGATGTTTTGGCCCTGGTATCGTATCTCGCTGAATATAACATTCATTTGTCTTTTGCCACTGGGGAAAAGGCTGTATCTTTAGTTTAAATTGCTCTCAATCTTATTCATGACTGTGATGATAGAAAGGCATCACCATAAGCATATTATTGATATTGAATAATCGAATTCTTTCTGGTCCTTCTTATTCTAATGCTGCAAAAGGGTCATTCATAGGGTCTCTCTCTCAATAGGTGGAATGATCCATTCATAAATTCCTGGCTTAAAGATAAAAGTAAAGGAAAATTACCTCACTCCTCATCTTGCCTCATTCCCTACCAAATGTTTTTGGTGGCTAATGCATCAAGACCTTAGTACTTCATGAATTATTGGACGCTTTTCTAATTAAAGAGTTACATGCAATGGTAAAGCAGTTTAAAAGTCAACCTTCGCCTCATATTTTTGCTTAAGAACTTTTGTTTTTCCTCAGAATACTTTCATTTCTAAAGGAATGTCGTGCGAGTCAATTCTGAGATTTTTCCTTCGATTAGCGATAATGGATGATAGTTTGAGTTGGTTTAGCGAGCGCTCAGGGTGTTTAGCTTTTCATGGCTGCGCGTCTCTTCTTTCCGACAAGTCTTTCAGCTATTTAAAGGACTCTCTAACATTTAACTTTTCCACTCTTTAGGAAGGTCTTTGAGCCCTATATACATTTATGCATGAGTCTTTTACCCCTCGAAAGGTTCTTAATATTTTATCCATGACGTCTTTTCGTCTACTTCTTGTGCATCCACTCCACCCTGTATACCTTCTAAAAACTTTTCAACTTTCCCTTGCGTCAAACACATTTCCTAACATCTCCCACCTTCAAAATACTTCACCCACACATTTCTTCTGATTCTTTTTTATAGCATGTTATTGCAATTAGGAGGCACGTAATTTTTTTTTAGGTGGACACATGTAATGAACGTATAATCATGGGATATAATGTATACAATGAACGTATGAACAAGTATTTTT
This sequence comes from Ladona fulva, assembly GCA_000376725.2. Lineage (NCBI taxonomy): Eukaryota > Metazoa > Arthropoda > Insecta > Odonata > Libellulidae > Ladona > Ladona fulva. The sequence continues at coordinate 1,453,337 of KZ308156.1, forward strand.
ATGGGTAATTTTGTTAATGAACAAGTACTTTTATGGGTAATTTTACTAACTTTGATTTGTAAGAACAGATTGAAGTGTGAGAGAGACGCGGCACGGTAGTTCAGTGGTTAGAATACCTGCCCGGAAAGTGGGAGACCTGGGTTCGAGTCCCAGTCGTGTCGCTATTTTTCACACTTGNGCTTTTCGGGTATGGTTTGAAAACCTCTTCAGGTAAACTATTCCAATCTTTTATTCCTCTATTTATAAAGGAAAACTTTGCGATATCTGTTCTTTGTTTTCTATGTTTGAACTTATATTTATGATCCCCTCGAGCTATATAAAGTGGTTTCTCTATCCTATTCTTTAATTCTGTCCATGCCTCGCCCCCGTTTCTAACCTGGAAGATGCCTATTAACCGGTTTATCTTTCGCCTTTTTTCCAGTGATTCCCACCAGAGCGTCTTCAACATCTCTGTAACGCTGTCTTCTTTCTTATATAAATAACATTGTTTTTACGTTAATTTTAGTTGTGAGACGCGCTCAATAACCCGGCCACGGTGGCATGGGGTGTATCGCTCGTTCGCGGAAAGAATGAATTTTTGAAACGGCTTGTTCTAGCATCTATTTCTCTGTTTTTTCTTTCAATACCAGAACGGCCTATGTAACAGGCCGTTCTGAATACCTATGAATTTGGGTAACTAATTTGGGTAACACTGATTTCTCCCAAGAGCTTTTTCTGAATCTTCAAATCCATGCATGAAGTTTCCATAGATATACCTATTAATTTCGAAGTACAATTTTATGTTTGTGACCGAACTTCTTTTTGTGAAAGACTTTTGTGGTAATGTGGTCGTAATTTGTGTAGAGAGTCAGATTTCGTGTGAAGTTTCATTTTCAAAGGTATCATAAGTTCGATAATCCGAATTGATATTATGAAATAAGTTTCATTGACGAACATTTTCCTGAACGTTTGATTTACGTGTGCAACTCTTTGACTAATAAACCATAATACTTTCAAATATATTGCGTAAGTATTCTCTTCATAGGTCGAAAGTTCATGATAATTTTCATTGTATATTTCTCAAGAAAGTCCGTATGCATCACCTGACGAAATAAAAATAAGTAACGAAAGGAAGCTTTTCTTTAAAATTATGTCCTCTCAAAGTCATTTCCCCGAAGAATCCTTGTATCTAAGTTTTCTAAAACTGTTGTTCCTCGTTTCATTTATGTGATAGTGGGACATTTTTGAATTCACATTGTCATGCACGTACGAATGACCTAAAATTCTCAGTAAGTTTGATACCAAAAGAAATCTTTGGGAAGTAAGCTTTTATTTTGGTCCTAAAGCCATTCCCGTCGGCTCTTCTCATTGCTAAAGAAATGTTGCACTAAGCTAGAGAATATCGGTATATGTACCTTTGAAACTTACCTTGTAAACAGAAACAAATGTAATTCCTTAAATAATTAGGTTTGCCATGTTTAATCACGACATGGTACTGTTTCCTGAAAAAGAATTTTGTTTCCTACGCCTCCAAGCAATGTAAAAGAAACATGGCAAAATAAATCCGTATACGATGTAATGCATGAAAACATGTGTGTGACAAAGTGAAAGTTACGAACTGTTCTTAGCGTTTATTTTGCGTCTTTCTGTGAAATTACGTGTATCGTTAAATAGGGAGACGTAAAATGTTGGCGTTGCCTCTAGGGAACGAGGTTAGCTTGATAGCGTATCGTTATTTTTACATAGAATACCTACAAAAAGGCCCTGTGTTTCATGCCTTACTTATCTTTCGTTTATAAAAGTGGTCTACTTTTTATATGAGCTCAAAGTTCCCGGAAAGAGTATTTACAGAGTTTCACAAAGCTATCCGTAGTTTGTAATTCGTCGTAAAATTTTATCAGGATTACGAAGTTTCCTTAGATTAAGACTCTTACTGCGAGTGCGTACGCTATACATTTCTAACGGTATTTTCCTGTTGCAAATGTTCGTCCGCACCTCTACCTCTAGACCTCTACTCTACCTATACCTCTAAGGTGAAGGGAATTACGTGGGAACTCTGACATTAAGACCTAATTTATATTTTCCTATTCCCAAAGCAGTTCGTTGTGACCACGATCGCGAATTTTCCCTCATAAATTCTCGACGACTGCACGAAATATTAGCTCCGAATTGGATGGTAGTGGTTCAAGATCTGAGGAAACGATTCTTAGAAAAGCAATTACTGCGTCATTTCCCTCACTCACGATGGTTTTATCGTTCATCACTTACCTTTTGCATACTTGGAGTAGGCACTGTGTATAAACTTTGGTATATCTAGCGGTATTTACCCGGACATTTTCATTGTTTCATAGCATTCGTAGCGTTGGTTCCGAAGACTCCATTGGTAAATGTGTATTTCTCCTCTAATACTATTGTAACACGATATGAAACTATATTCTACTACATGTATTAACTGGTTTGTGTATTCTGTTACATATGTTGCCTGGTTTGTTTCCTGAATATTTACATTATTGTTCTAGCTTTTTGCTATTCTTGCATAGGTTGTGGATATGATCATTCGGCTTGTGAGTAAGCTGTATCTCATTTGCTTGGATCAATTTTTTTTTTGTTATTTCTGAAGGTCTGATTTTTTTTGTTTTGTTATTTCTTCTTTTGTTATTCCACCACAGAGTCTTTTCTGTTATTGTTTCGTGATCCAAGGGACACAGTCCTAGGACAATAGACTTATGTTATATTTCGGGGGGATAAAAGAGAGTTTGTATTCCCTTTAAGAGCGTCTAATAGACTGCTTAACGTCTTCTTTCAAGGAAAAGGGTTTAGGTGACTTGGCACAATAAGGCGTGCACCAGGGAAAATTCCCAAGGAGAAACGGGCATGAAAAAAGTCTGTCGGGACCGGGACTCGAACCCGGGCCTCCCAATTGCCGGTTGGTTGCTCTGTCCATTGAGCTAGCTTGCCTTCAAAGTTTCCCAAACGGCGTGGAGAAATGTTCTAGTGGGATAGCTCAATGGATACAGAAACCAATCGGCAATTGGGAGTCCCGGGTTCCAGTCCCATTCCCATCAGACTTCTTTCATGTCCGTTTCTCCTTGGTAGTCTTCTTTCAAGTTGAAAGTAGTAAGCTATCTATATTAAACCTAAATTTATTATATCAGTTTGTGGACTCTCGAATAGCCTATTTGGCGTTCGACTTCGGAGAAAGCGGTCCCGGGTTCGATTCCCGGTGGGGGCCCACGTGCGAAATGACCTTAGCTGTCAAAGCACTTTTAACAATACTACTACTACTCTATCAGTTTGTCTCCCTTAGTTTTAAGGTTCATATCCCGGATGTGTATCCTCAAAAACGAAGTCTTCATGCTTCTCCGTCAAGACGTCTTTTGATTACGATATTGTCCGCGGTAATACCCAACAACCTCGATCTAATTCAGTGTATACTTAGACTCAACTGGCTCTTCCCAATTACTTCTCCGAGAACCTAAATTTGAGGTCGTTGTTAGAATGAAAAGTTCACCAATTGCCTCGCTCTTTTCTCTTAGCTGCTTTATGCCCTTCCATCTCGCCCTCTACATTCTCCCTTCCATATCTGATGGCTCCTAGGTGGTGATTCGCAGCGCCCCTGCGTGACTTCCTACCGTTTATCCTTACCCCTCCTCCCCGCACCCCCTTAGCACCCATCCATAATCTCCTTCTCGCCGTGGAACCTTCTCTCGTTCCTGCATTCATCGCCTCCTTCGTAGCTCTTCATTGTCTATTTATTTATTTCCGGACGCCGCGGCGCCCATAATCCCGCCTCAAAACCTGTCGGAGAGCATTACCTCCGCTCCTCCACACCCGACTCTTCGGATTTTCGGATCACGCAGTGCATTTTCGCGAATGTTGTTTGAAATTCGGATATTTCGGGCCGTATGATGTAGTATGTTTTGCGCGTGCAGAGCAGGTGCACCTTTGCGAGGATTCGAATTTTATTTAGCCAGTGTTGCGCGAATCTTGATTCTCAGGTCATGGTTGGTCGTTGATGTCCAAGGGAACCTGCGGCCTGTTGGCCGCAAGCGGTCTCATCGGGTGTTCACTGCGGCCTATCCATCCATATTTGATAAAAATTATTCGATTTGATTTTTCTTTTGTTTAACCTGGGGTAAATGAAGCCAAGTGGCCCTCTCTCCCCCTGCCCAAGGGCTCAAAGAAGGTACAGAGAGGTTTCTAACATTAGTATGTCAAGCACTTACGAATTGAAAAAGAACACACATATATAAAATTCAAGTACATACAGATAAAAATGAAAGAAAATTATAATAATAAAAAAATTAAAAATA
>KZ308156.1:1466858-1671940 GCA_000376725.2 Ladona fulva
GAATACCTGCCCGGAAAGTGGGAGACCTGGGTTCGAGTCCCAGTCGTGTCGCTATTTTTCACACTTGTTATTCCTTTGGGATTTTCCGTAGGTTTTTAATCTACTAAGACACCTTCCTTTCCTTTGATTCTAGATTGAAGTAGGTTTAAATTTTGAAAGAAAAGAAAAATGGAACACGACTGTGAATGAAGTAAGGAATTTGGAGAAAAAAATTCCTGTTGTGGAACCCTTGAGAATGGAAGCTTTGTTTCCGAAATGCACATAGGGTAATTCCTAGAAATCGGTAATGCGAAACTTCCCTTTTGCCTCCACACGCGAGTTTCATTTGCCGATATACGGCTGAGTATATCGGCAAATGAAACTCGCGTTAAACAGTGACAATGGACGAATACATACTACCATGCTCTAACCGGAAACTACCTGATTGGCCGAGACGGAACCCGGGACCTTGACGATGGCACGCCAGCAACTAACCTTTTAGACCTTTGGGGTTATGTCGAAGAAATATTTTAATGTATGATTACGACTGTGTATTAATATCTGCGTATTGATGTGCGGTACTATTTCATCTTTAGTTATGCGCTGATTTGTAATATAAGCTAATTCTACATGCATTCGCGAGCTTGTTGTACGTTGAATATTCAGCCCATTTCTCCCCGCTTCTACTTTAATGATTTATGCGAATGAACTTATTCGTTATCTCGCCCAATGAAGGACGGTATTAATCATTTCCCCATTAAAGTTTCCCACCTTCCCCTTCACTCCCTTTCTTTGTGTGCCCTATCTTCCCTTCGCCATAATCCACTTTCCATTAAATACACTCCCGCGAATCCGCGTTTCGGATTCCCTTTCTTTCCCTCATTTCCGTTAATTTATTCACCGATCCGACGCGTAATTTTATTATACTATTTTACTTCTATCCGTTGCTCTAAATGGTCCATCACCCTTAGACGATCGTTTTATCCTCGTTTATTTTAACTCCGTCCTCGGTCTCGAGGAGAATAAAAGAGACTCGCCTTTTTAATTATCTTTATGGCTTTTGTTTTCTCTTTTCACGCACTTTCATTTTCCCTTCCCTCCACTCCGCTCAAATCTATATTTCTCTTTAAGGACTCATTTTTCCCTTCACCCCTCACTTCCACGGCGTCGTTTTCTCTAACCCGCTCGTTCGGTATTCCTTTTCTGAACCAATCTTTACCGCCTCCTTTTCCAGAGTAAATCTCGAAACTCACGGGCGCTTTCTCTTGCTTTCCTTCCTCTCCTTCGTTTGCCGTTCCTTTTCAACCCCGTCCGCTTTCTGATATCCGTTTTGCGATTCCCATCTCTTTGTTTATCCGACGGAAAACCTTCGGTACGACCCCTTACTAATTTTCATCACTGTTCTTTACGTGCTTCCTTTCGCGTATACTCGAGGGTTTGCCTTCGTCCCGTCTCCACCTTGGGATTTGCCCCGGTTTTAGGATTTCCGAGAGTTCGTTTTCCGGAAGAGAACGATGAAAGGTTGGCTGCGTAACTTCGGCGAAAAGTATGCGCTTTCATCGCTATACTGTATTTTCAGATATTTCCTCCCCTTACTTTGGATCATGTCCATCTGTAAGGTAGTCATACATAACCCTTTACAAACCAAGGGGAGTTCTAGGAGGACCTCAGAATTAAATTTTTAGTGATCCTGCTGTAACTATAACAATTATTTTTTTTTCTTGACTTAAATATGTGTCCCGCATCAGTTTAAGGCAAAAAATATAATTAGTTTTGTATACAATTCTTTCACAGAAACATAAATAAATAAAAACTCCCTTATGGTCGCGGCAGGACCCTGATTCTACGTTACTAGTTCTGCTTGATCTACCCCGTCATGGATTTTTACTTAAATATACGCTCGGATAGACCTCGAGCTTTAAAAAAAATAGATTGAGCTTCTAGACGAACTCTATTGCAAGATTTTTAATGTTAAACGCGCTAGTACGACTTTTTTAGAAGTTGGTGATAGTGTATTGGTAATATTTGGTTTACTTTTACTACTATTAAAATAAAGAAACGAAATATTGTTGAACAAAATATGCCTGCATCTATATCTTTCAGAAACCCAAAAAATCTATTTTAAGTAACCTACGGCAACAAACAATTAAGAAATGAAGGGAAAACCGTGGGGTCCTCCGAAGACCACAGCTTGGTAAACAACGTTGACAAACTTGGCTTAGTATGTTGAGGGTTAATCGGCCGGTTTGAACCTCAAACCCTCTGCCGTTATCTACGATAAACCCTGGAAAGCTAATCGGGCTTAGCATGCAAGGTGATTATTATGCGAGATTGTACTCCCGTTCATCTTTCATTAATCCCATAGCCTTAATGCAGGTTTCAATCATACAGTAACAACTCAAACATAAAGCTTCAAGAACAGGAGAATGAATTAAAGGGTAAATGCCCTGAGAATATAAGTGAGGGAGAAATATACCTGCTGCAGAATAAACCCACCAACAAGAGGGGGTTGAGGAAAATCTGCGAAAATTACCTGTAATCTATCTGCAAAGTATTCAGTCCTAACGACGTTATGGACCTCCCACCATCCGCCATTAGATACGGAAACCACTGGAAGCAAGACGAGGAGTGAGGTAATTTTTATCCTTCTTTTTATTCCAGAGCCAGAATGCTATAAGTGGTAAAAGGCCTAATAAATTTCTTGAATTGACCTTATGAATAAAGCTTTCCATGGCATTCAATCATTCAAAATAAATGCCGTTAATAAAAATCATTCATACCTCATTAAATTTGATTTTATCATGTATAAGACTGGGACTTAATTGAGTAAAACGTACACTGTTCTTAATACTGTACCAAGTTGAATCATCTAGGTATTCAACTATTCATAATCAAAATTTTCCGGATTTCTTCATCCGATAAGATTCGTGATTCATTACTCACTGTAAACTCATTCGGCTGAAAATATAACATTAAAATTTCTTTAAAAAATTAAATACATGAAGATGTTACGGATAAGATGCCTTTTCGTTTGTGTCACCGCGTTGGACGGACGCCGAGTGGGATTTAAAAAGATAAAAAGTGTTTGAAATTTGGCTTAGGAGGGAGATGAAAAAATAATCTGAAGGGAAGGAATGAGAAATGAAGATTTGGTGAAGAGGGACGGCGAAGAAAGAAGCATATTAAAGCTTATAAAAAGCTAGAAGATGAATTGGATGGGGCGCTGGCTTAGACGGGTATGCTCAATGGTACATGTCCAGAAAATATGGTTAGAGGAATATGAGGAGAGAATGTGTGCGGTGCCAGATGGTAGATAAGGAAGAGTTGGAAGGGATCTTTGAAAGAAGGGAAGACTGTGAGAGTTCTCTTTCTGAGATCAGCGTTAAATGATTGAACGCCATTCACAAAAGGACCATTATCTCTGCGAATTACGTACTTTTCTCTATGTAACCGCCCACGATTTTCTCGTATTTCCTGGCCCCCATTAATGCTCAAATGATCTAGGTGTAGTGATCAGTCTAACATTCATGGAGTAAGGTAGTTGCTACCGTATGGATCCATATCGCGAGACTTTTGTGAATTTTTTATTCTCTGACATACGCAAGATGTACGCTTTTAACAGTAAGATGCCAGTTGATGGTGTGAATGGAAATTGTTTTATTGTCATTGTTTTGAAATTGGGGGTGCTGTTCTTTACTTGCATCGTTGTGGAATCGAAAGATTTCTAAAATTCCAGCGTTCGTAGCACTGTTGAAACCAAAATCATTTCGTGGAGAATGTGACTATTTAGATTTACTCTATGGTGGTGAATGGGTTCCAATATTTTGTATGATTTTGGACACTTTATGTAATTAAACGTAGACAGAAGAAATCTGTGGGTCAAATATTGAGAGGAGAGGGATTGATAAAGAATGTAATTGAGGGTAGAATACAAGGAAAAATGTATAGGGGAAGACAATACTAGGTAGATGATATATAGAGTGGGTAAATTACCAGAAATCGAAAGAAATGGCGTTGGGTAGGGAATATTAAGGCACATGAACCACCAAAAGGTAGAACACTTATGTATGTATCGAAAATTTACGTATCCCAATATTCTTTCCCAATCCATTTTTCGGACTATCTAAACAATTGTAGCCGCCGTTAAAAGTTGGTATTAATCTTACGCGAGGGATATTGATTGGCATATACTTGTTTTAATATGTAGCTGGAAGGAGATGAGAGGGTGAGAATTTATCATCATTGTGATAGTTTTTCCGGCTATCGGTATTTAAATCATTGGTTGCTTCTCTAGAGAAATCGCATCTACATACTTCCAGTTCATAAGCTTCCTATTGAATGCTTTAATTGAGACTAACCAGAATTTTTACGTAAACAATTAGGCGATTATTAAAAATTCAGTTAGTAAACAAATCTACACATGTAATCATTATTTACAAACATGCAAACTGCATAATTTTAGTATAATTTCATTACCTCACCGAGTTAATTAAAGATGGGTATTCTGACGTGAATATTTCTTTACATCCACCTGATGAAAAAGTGGGAGTAAAGAAACATTTACATTAACTCAGTAAAGAAAAATTGGAAAACTTAATGTAACGTAAGGTAAATGAAGCTTAAAGTTCAAACTAAAATTGTGCCTGGACAAAAACTTAAATCCGATAAAAAGAATTTAAAAATAGGTCGGCAATAAGAAAAACAGCTTCGACTTGCACCGCATCCTTTTCGGTTATCGAAATTGCCCCCGTTATAGAATGTATATACTTGAATCTGTGAGTGGTAATTCGTCCCAGTTTAAACCCGATCCTCTCCCACATTAGCCACGGATAACTTGGGAGTAGGAACGAGGCTTACTTCGCAAGGGGAGCAATGAGGTATTTACCACTCCTTTCCTAAATGTATCTGAATGCCATGTGCCAAGTCCACGTTAGTGCAGCACAATAACGCTTTTCGTATTCCTCATTTATAAATGAGTGCCATTACTACTGTCATTATTCAGCACTATTAATTCCTCTCTAGCTTTCATATTATCACAGCGATGAACAAGGAGACAAAATCAAACGAAAAATACTTTTCTCCGGTGCCAAAAGATGAATAAAAATATTCCAGTAACTTCATCGTACTCAGAGATGCAAGCAGGAACATTTCCTAGGGTAATTAGTGTTTTAATTATACGTTTTCGCTCAATAATCACCACCAGCCGCATCCACCAAATATAATTTATCAAGAGCAAGTCATCCGCTCTCTAGGAGGGACGAACCAACGGATTTAATTCGTAGAACCACTTGTTTCTATCCGGGTCTCTCATAACACGCGCGTGAACTTCAAATCCGACAGTGTTTCTCTCTATGAAATATCTCCCCTCATAGGTAAGGGAGCAGAATGGAAGAGCGTTCTCACGAATCAGCTCCCTCTTGTTCCACCGTAATTTAATACCTCCGCGGAGGGAGAATTTAAATTTAATTTAGATTCGTGCTCTCGAATCCCTCGCAATTTTCGTGATTTCATTGCGCTCCGTCTCCTTAAGGACGCTTTACGTCGAGGCCCTTGATAATCTCTCTCTCCCCGGATTCCGTCCTACTTCGCCGTGGCATTCATCCCTAATGGAAATCGTTTCTCTGAAAATCTTTTCACGAGAGCCCCCGCCTAAGACCCTCTCCTTCCCCCCTCTATTTACGCGGTGTGTGTTGCCTTCTCATCATCGATCCCTTTTCCATTATAAGTCTTTTATCCTTATAGTATTTATCGCGGGCTCCTTCTGTGTTTGTCTATTTTCTGCTAAACTTGGGAAAGTTATTTTCGGGGAACCGCGGAGGCTCTATGACGATCGAGGATCTTTTCCTCACCTTTCCGGCCCAGCTTTCATTTTTTTCCATTCTGTCGTCCCGTCCTCGATGCCTTTGAGGAGCGTGTCTATCCGGCTTCGCGGAAATCCATTCAGCTACAAATTGTGACGCTTCGCGTTCATCCAAATTTCACGCCGAGAACCATGGGGAGCTTATGGGAGACAAATGGAATTCGGGGGAAAAGGTGGCTGGTTGACGAGGAAAGCGAATGAGGAAGAAGGGTGGGGATTCGTACTAACCTAAAGGATGAACGTACGTGTGAAAGCGGTCTCCGAACACGAATCTTCCGCGTGCCGTGGGGATGTTTCTAACTAATGAGCTGTATCGCAGTGACTCTCTCAGTTACTTGGGTTTTTCCTAGGCCTACACGCCATATCGTGCTTAGTTACCTTAAATATTTTGCAAGAATCCAAGAAATTCATAGCTTAGAATATTGTAGTTTTGTACCGCAAAGGTTGATCGGTGCGCCTGCATCCGGAAACACAAGAATATGCGTCGCGTACTCGCGTACATTAGAGCACGCAATTGTAACTCCATCAACAGAGCAACAGAATTCTTAAAGACCACCCCTTCTTTATTCATCTGTGGGCTTTTACTGGAGTATTGCTAGACTATTACTAGATGGTTATTTAAACTCCTCAAATCATGATAAAAACAACAGATAGTTTCCAGCTATTTTGCGAGCTTTACTTCGGGACTTGGCCTCTAATTGTACAGAAATAACAGCATGAGAGAATTCTCTACCAGATAGCTCAATATTTAATGCAGCCGCTTGGCAAGTGGAGGATCCAGGCTCGGGTACCGGTCTCGTAGAACCTTACACGTCAATTTATTTTATTTATTTAAGATCTATCATATTCATGACTACAATTTAAAATGAAGCATAAAATGTATACATAGTAAAATAGGTAAAATTTCCTTGGTAGCCCAAAGATTTGTGTAATCTTGTCCGGACAGGTATTTAACCTCTGGGTTTTTACTGGAGTAGGAACAAACATTTTTCATTAAAGAAGTTTTTACTAAAGAAGTAGGAACAACACAGAAAATTTTCTTTGGAAATTACTAAATGTTCGTTCCTACTTCTTTAGTATGGCGCCGTTCCACAAAGTAGAGCTTGAACACATAAGATTCATCTCGGGGCTTTTCTTTGAATTCTTCAGCGACAAGGACCGGATATCTACCGAAGGGGGCCGCGTGCAAATGTTTACCTGAACCCCTTCTTTCTAGAAATTCATAGCTTAGAATATTGTAGAACTTTCTAATGGAACTATTTCTTTTAGATAGGGGTCCAGGTGGCCGGAGCTTGTAATCCACGGAGCTCCTTCCCGCTACGTCACCTAGAATTCTTCCCTTTAGAGATATGCAATAAAAAGTTAGTTATTAAGGTGTGGGTATTTCATTGGTTAGAATACCTGCCCGGAAAGTGGGAGAAATGGTTTCGAGTCCCTGTCATTTCGATTTTTTCACACCTGTTATTCCTTACTAATTTCCCAATGGATAGACATCCATTAGCCATTAAAGGCTATCGCTGAATTGAGTGGAATAAGTTAGATGGATTTCGCACGCATACCGCCTCCCCGTATTTCGCGCGGATCGAGAGTTCGGTTCACCTACGATTCCAAGAACGGGAGACTTTAGGTTCGCTCAATTTCCCTAGATCCATCTATCCATGACGCAATTCGGATCATTGCCGTCTCAGGAGCCCACGCTCCTCCAATCGAATCTGCGCTTCTTCTTGACGTCACAGGTTTCTTTTCGCCCCTCTACGTTCTCTTGTTTATTTCCTCCTCCTCTCGTTTGCTTGCGAGTCGGTCGGCGACAGAGGAGCTGCACCCACGGCTTTCTTTGTTTTCTTTCACCCCTGAAACTGTGACGGTGTACTCCCTCCGCCATCTTTCCTTGTCATCTGCACCGAATTGAATCCCCTCTGCACTGCCGCCCTTCGTTGCATTCACAACTCTCTTTCGTATGTGAAAGGAACAGAAATGTGTCTGCGTTAAAACGTTGGAGATAAAATGCACGAAAACCGCAGTACCAGGTGGATACATTTGAAGTTCAGTGGCTAATTCTAAGGCATGCCATGAAGATGGCGATTTAGTCGGCGAAATACTAATTAGGTAAACCAACTTCAGGTGGAGCCACGGAAATTCCTAACCACTGGCTGATTGGTTAGAATTGGATGCTGGACTTTCCACGTGGTTACCTTCCTGGACATTGAACCGAAATCGAACCGAATCCGAGAAAAACGTGTTTTTTTCCGGCGTGGAAACCGAGCCAGAGACGAAAAACTAAAATCCTAGGATCGGAACCGAAAACGGAAACCGTTATTTTATCCGTTTCGACTATCATGTTCGCATTCTACAAAAGTGTAACGGTGTTTATATTTAAAAGCACATGCAACGGCGACTTGCAACTCACCATTTAACAGATAAAGTTTTATAATTTAGCTATGGGTTAAATCAGTGTTTCTCAAAGTGGGCGATTCCGCCCCTAGAGGCGCTGGTCTATTTTTTCAATTCAATTTTTCTAGGGCGCTAGACGGAAAAGAACTTTATCCCATTGTCTGTCATCTTTCTTCCTCAATAGAGTTTAACTGGATTTATGGCATCAATACAACAATTGTCATATAGTTTGGTGGATATTTTTATCATTGCAGTGTTTAATTTCCTTTTAATCTTTCTTTAGCTATGGCCAAACAGGTATCAATTTTCATAGATTTTCATATTTGGGGGCAGTGGTATGGATCCAAGGGGACGGTAGCATGGAAAAGTTTGGGAAACACTAGGGTAGATGGAAGAGGAGACATATAGTCTCAATCTCGCCCATATAAAGACGATTATTATTATTATTTTTCATGTATAGTTTTTACTGTAAAATGTAAGGAATAAGGAACATTCTAATATATAAAGGGTAAGGAAATTTACTTAGCACATTGAGGTGTACACCGAAACTAAACTAAACCTAAACTGCCATGCCGCGTCTTTTCCACAATGTTAAATGGAATACGGCATGGTAGTTCTATGGTTAGAATAACAGCCCGGAAAGTGGGAGACCTGGGTTCGAGTCCCATTCATGTCGCTATTTTTCTGTTTATTCTTGGAAAAAAAGATTCTATTTAAGGAAATCCTTAAGCTAATTTAAGGAAATTTCCACAGGGCTTATTTTACTCGTGATCAGTGTCGGGACGTATTGTTGGGCCAAAAAAACCTGTTTTACGACTACTGGCGGAGCGAAACTGAAACTTGGCGCTTTCAATGAACCGTAGCGAAAACCAGAATGGAAGTAATCGCAGTTCGAAGCCCTGCTACCTGCTACTGCGGTATTTAAAGTATTTGAAGTCCAGCGGTCCAACTCTCTTAGGAGAGAACCCCGTTTCGCTCACTACAGATGCAAACTCACCGTGGCGCAGGTAGTGCTTTGCGTCTGATTACTCCGACGTGAGTAATTTGGTCCGTGTTTGACTTTTATCAGTCCTCTTAAATAATCAGCTCTCTCCTTCACTAAGAATTGCCCCTTGTATTATGTATCGGCTCTAAGATTAGGATGTTGGTCGGCCAATATCAGATATAGGCCGTGGTCTTGTTTCGCGTCTATTTTCTTCTCCGGCGATAAGAACCAATAATGTTTGGTATCGATGTTTCTGCAGAGGGTCAAGGAACGGATTTCCTCGTCGATGAAGGGACACGTTTCGATTCCGCTCTATTTTTCGTTTCACATTGCGGTAGAGGTCCGGTCAGCGTCACGTTTGCCCTACGTGTCCCAGCGGAAGTTTGCTCGGATTTATGTAATACGTAGTTGCTGCATTTTGGATGGTTGAATCGAAGAAAGTAGAGGTTGTTATGAGTGGCTTAATTTGATTCGAAGTTTATTCTTGTGGGATGGGGCTCCCGGATAGCCAAGTGGGCAACGCGTTCGACTTCGGGGAAAGCGGTCCCGGGTTCGAATCCCGGTGGGCCCACATGCGAAATGACCAAAGCAGTCGAAGCTCTTTTAACAATACTAGTACTACTACAACTCTTGTGGGATGTTCAATACGTGACACGTTTAAGGTTCCAATTTGTTAGGTATATGGAGGCAAATGTTTTCAGATTTTCAAGTAAAATTCACTTTTGTGAGCTTGTCGAACAATTTTTCCACCTGAATATGTCGGAATCACTCTTTATGAATCCTTCCTGATTTAACTACCTCAAAGTTATCACAGAAAGTCGTGTTTAATGAAGAAATTTCATCCTAAGATGTAGCAAGGGGAGAGAATAGTCATCACGTAGAAGAATCGCAGCCAGGTATTTACCTGACCGTTCGTGTTTGAAACATTTTCCTCGCTTCCTGAGCCAGCAAGGTGTGAATTTGAAAGGCTCTAGATTTACTCTCGACCATTCATTAGATTTCTAATGGTTTCATAATCAAAGCGATCGGCCGAACTCCCGCTTCGCTCGCGACTATCTCGAAAGCACTTGATTTTATCTGTTCTAGTTTGTCGATGTCCAATGACTCTCAAGACCTAAAAAATTGGAAATATTGCGGCGTCTCGCAAGTTGACACTAATCGGTCGAAATTCGAGATTTGCGAATTGCGAGGCTGCCAAATTTCAGGAAACTGTTTCCCACGAGAGTCTCCAAAATAGATCAAATCGTTGGCGGGACCATTCCAATCTCTCTAGTGGAAGTGACCGTATTATATTCGTTAATTCCAGTTTTTTTTTCCAACAGCGCACTCAAATAGAAACATGAGAAACCATGGTCAAAATAAATTTATTGTTAAAAAACGATGCGGAAAACCAGCAAAATCCAATGAAACAGCAAAACAACTACAAATGCCGAATGACACCTTTAAATGCCACTAATGCACACATGCAGTTTTCACCCGAAATTTGGCTGTCGAATTGAGAGACGGGTAGTCATTAGGATCCTGATATATTATTATGTATTAAGTATGAATATCACATTCCTCATGACGTACTCCTTACGCATATTATTATAACACGCATTGTGATACATTCATAGTGAAAGAAAATATAATTTGTAATTTCTACAGCAGGTGTTAATCGACTAGTTTTGTTTACGAATTTACATCTTCAGGTGGCTAGAAGGACCTGATAATGTCAACGAGTTGACGAAACTAATCGAATAAATACCTGTTGTGGAAATTACCGAGCATTCTTTCTTTCAATATATGTGTTGAGTTCCACCAAGTCATGCTTGGACATATTAATTTTATTTTACTTTATGACACATTATTATATTGTCATATATATATCATACATATATGTAGCATAGCACAATCTTCATGATATATTATAACACATATTACGATTATTATCATAATAACATAAGAAACATAAGTATGATGTATTGTAGTGCGCGTATCATTCTAACCCGCATTATGATTCTGTTATTACAGGAATGGAGAGCACCAGAACCATCAAAATCAGTGATTCAGTCCAATACGCATTTCACTTCCGAATGAAGCCTCTTCAGGGGCACAGAGTGAATCTACCTTTGGAAGCGAAATACGTATTGGGCTGATTCACTGATTTAGATGGTTCTGGCGTTCTCCATTCCCGTAATTACTCTGTCGTCAGTGGTAATTCTTATATTAACGATTCTATTATGTGTTAATATAACACGAGAGATGCACTCTACATAATAATAATCTATATAATCATACAATATTAACATACTATATCCGTATATTATAACAACCATAATAATGTGTTATTATATTACCGCGTAAAATGCTGGTGACGCATTCAGTCATTGTTCTTGATGTTTAGATCGGAACCGCTTTCCTTAGGAATTTCCTCAGCTCTCGACAGAAAAGGCAGGGAAAGGGTCTTTCTGATTTTCCTTCCCATGAGCTTCGTTTGTCCAATCGATAGCGTACGTATTTTTGCTCCGTACTCGAGTTTTCCGAATTTTTTGCGAGCACGTTGCGTGGGACTAGAATAGCTCCCCATTTTGCGATGGGAGGGGGACAAAAGGCAAGAGGAAGGAGTTAGGAAGTGGGGGAGGGGACAGAAGGGGCCCTGCGTCCCACCAATGCGGCGCCGCTACGCTTTACTCTTACGTCAGCTGCCGTTCTTGGTAAGGAGGCAGGGGGCGGGGAAGAGAAAGAGGCATTATGAGAAAGACACCGGAGGCAGATGAAGGGAGTGATTGAATAATTTGAGGAAACTGGACGGAGAGAGGGGACGTAGTCGATACATGGCGGAGGAAAAGAAGGTTCATTTTACCCTCTTTTGTGTCATAACAGATTGGGACGCTCTCTCCGGATGCATCACATGATTGGATGATTACGTAATGATTTTTATTTCCGTGAATTGAATGGAGTTCGTTAACCGTCGTATAAAATTTCGAATGTTGTGTTTGCGTTAATCCTGCTGCCGTATCTCGATGGTTGGAATGGTTTTCATTTTGTTTTCGGTATAGGATAGTTAAGAAGGTCTATTATGGACTGACGAAAAGAAAAATACATAGCAGATTCAAAGAACGCACGGCTTACTTTAAAACATGATCAAATAAACAGATCAGCATTAAAGAAAATGACCACAAAATCAACAGAGGAAACTTAAAACTTAAAAAATCAGTACGGAAAACCTCAAAACTCGATACATACGAAAGCCTACTTATACACAGAAATTAGGAGCGCATTATGAATAATGACCTGAGACCAACTGACTGAACTGACTTTTTCTGTTTTTCCCTAATTAACGTTGTGCCGCAAAAGGCATAAACGTCCCACACTACCCTCCACCACACTCAGTTATCTTCCGCCTTAAGATGGCAAAATAGTTGTCGAAATACGTACTGAGAACAATATTTGCAATGCTCTACCACAGATAACCCTAAACCCCGCTGGTTGGAATTTCCTAATAGTCAGGTTGCTTGCAAACCACGGCTTTTTGGAGCTTTTATCAAACTGGAATGTATTTATTTACATTATCGTTGCAATTCGGTATATACCAGGTGGCAACGGTATCACAGCCGTGTTTCTTTTCATTTACTTTTGCCTCAGTCTAGTTCATGGCTATAATAGTAATGATGCTAAGGTATGAGTGATGCTGACTGAGGTAATTTATGATGGCCTCTTCTTTTAGAATTATATGAAAAATATCTCGTTGTACTGCACTTAAATGGATGTTCCCCATTTATAGAATTCTGGCTCAAGGAGAGAAGCAAGGATCGTAACTACCTCACTCCTCATCTTATATAGTTAGCCTCATTTTCTATTCAAGATTTTGTTAGCAGATAGTCGGGGTGTGAGTTCAAACTGACTTTCTTACTCTATGCTATGAAGAAAGTGCTTTATATGATGATGCTACAGACTTTCATTGGTTTATATATCAGTAATAAGTCGGCTTTTCCTAAGTAGGTCCTCTCCGCTTCCAGAAATTAAAGCAGAACGTTAACGATGAGATGACCTAAAAGCATAAATAATAACACACTAGTTTTCAGCATTCTCACAGCCAACATGTCAGGGAAAACAATTTACGCGAAAAAGCATCTGTTACAATAGCTCCCTTATGGAAATTGAGATGTAAAAGTGTACATTCCAACTATTCCGGAAAAAACATTATGACAATCTTAATGGAGACGAGTTTGATGAGATTTTAGTATATTAAGAATTATCAAACCTAACTGGAGAACTATTTTCGTGATAATTATATTATCCTTCTTAACGATGCATATAATTCCAGTGTTTTCGCAGTGAATGAAAGCTTCTCGGCTTCCATATTTCTGCTGCTTTCTTTTGTTTTATTCATAAGGTTCTACTGAATTTTCATATTAGTTGCGTCGCTAATGGCGTAGAGCATAAATTACGACCAAAGTTCATCCGTGGTATTAGGATAAGGATAATCCATTCCTTAACGATAACGAACTGATGATTAAGTCCTTCGGCTCATTATATATGTAAGGCTCAATCCCTTGGCTGTGGAAATTATCCGAGGATTTGTCGTGAAAGAAGCCTTTAAGATCGCCTTAGTGCCCTTAGGGATCTTTTGTGACCTGCGAAAGTAATTGAAAATATGTCTTGGGCCAAGGAACGTTTTGAAAGAAAATGCGTACCATTGCTTATTCATGATTCCAATGATTGCTATTGCCGAAGATCCTGCGGAACAAATCAAGGTTTCGTTAAAAATTATATGTCCTCTGAGAATCGTTCCCTTGGCATTCTTATGGAAACATTGTCCGTAGTTTATGTAATGTTTAAGTCATCGCGTAAAATGTGAGATGTCGGCCATGTGCTTGGGTTAATGCGGAAGAAGCTTGGCAATGCTGAAAATGTTAAAATCGTTGGCAAAGTCGAGCATCGGCTGATTGATATTCTCAATTCTATCGCTCTTACGTCTTCAATAATATATTTACATCCATGGATGTTCATCGGAAAATGGAAATATTAACGTATATTTAGTATTCTAAAAATAAATTTCGTAAATCTATCATCTAAGTAATATATATTAATTTTTTTACTCGAACATGTGTTTAATGTAATAATGTATGGTGTCGCTAGATGATAGATGTCCTACAGTAAGTAAAAACATTGCATTATTATAATCAGCATTGTACGAGTGCTCGTGTATTTTACTGTATGATTATAATGTGTAATATTGGAATAAATGTAAAATAGTATTAGGTTACTACCGAACCATTAGTTCATATGTAACGCATGTAATAATAATTCACTCATTAAAGAAAAATGTGTAGGGACATTTTACTTGTTTAACACCCGTCATAAGTTCAGAACTAATACATGTAATAATAATTCACTCATTAAAGAAAAATGTGTAGGGACATTTTACTTGTTTAACACCCGTCACAAGTTCAGAACTAATACCACGAAAAGTGATAATTTGTTATAATAATTAAAATATCGTCTTCACTAAACGGATTAGCGTTTTTTTCGTCATGGTTGACTACTCTTTCAAGAAACCCTTAACCAACAATATTACACACGTACAACTATAACCTGACCAGGATTCGAACTCTGGATCTCCGTTTGGAGGGTTAGTATGCTAACTACTACACCATAGTGGCCGGAGAAGTGTTGCTTAGGGTAAAGAATTTAAAACTTAATAATGCTGAAATGCAAGGAGCACTGAATACATTGAAATAGAAGAGATTACTTATTAAACCACGGGGACTATAGGATAGTTAAATTATTGGTATGAACTGGAAAAATCAAAGTATTAAAAAGAATACAGAAAACATGATAATATGATTGGAAATCTTTTAATCTGCAAGAAATCACAGCGAGTGGTTACGTGATGCTCAGGCGATTTTTATAGGACGAAAGACAAACGTTTCCTTTAGGAAGGAGCTTTTCCTTCCTGAAATCTGGAAAGAAAAAATTTCATACCGGAANGGAAAGCAAGAAAAAGTTATAATAATAATAATTCCTTAAAATCCATTTTTAACAAACAAAACTTATTGAATTTTAGAAAAGAAAGGGAAGGATATGGCGATAACATTAGAGCTCCATCTTTTGAAGGGACACCATGTCTGATTATTTATGGTTGAAATCTTTCATACACAGTTCTTTAGAGATATTCATCATTAGGGCCATTCACTTACCTGAATTCGAATACCTTTATTGTTCGACATCTATCCGTACAGTAAAACTAAATGTTGGCGTCTCAATTTGTTTTGAAGAAGTTTTGTTTTTTAAAGTGTTACCGAGTAAATTTTTGCGCTGTCTTTTTTTCCGGCCGTGAAATTACAAGCATTTATTCTTTTACAATTTATTTTTTCATCGAATTCCATCACTTATGCCAAAGTAGTATTTTCCCGTGCTTTCATACTACTGTAATGTGTCGTTTATCCCTTCTTGGTCCGTGAGTCCTGTTCGCAGTAAGGTCTCAATAGGTCTCCACGTAATTTAAATGATTCAGAAGAACATACGTTGAATTATGTTTTGTCGAGAATTTGCCTTTCAAATAATCAATCATTAAATCGATTTTTTTCGTGTAATCTGATATTGATGTTAAGTAGGTTAAGTTTCATATAACGTCTTTATGGAGGAATGGTTATCTTAGGCTGTTACTTACTATTAAAGTTCACCCTGTTCCATAATCTCAAGAAAAGCTTTTGAGTTTATCTATCCCTATTTCGTACTCCATTCTCTCCGGTCATATTCCAGATAAGCTGCTTTCTTATTTTTTTGTACAAGGAACTTTCCCTTCAAATATTTTCTCGATCACGTATTATGTAAGAGATAGTGATTTTGTTAAGCGTAGAATACAAAAGACGTCTTTACTTTGAACGGAACGTATTCATTCCGAAACCTTTTGAAACGCAAATACCTCCATTATAAAATCCTTTCGGTATTCTTCCAAAAACAGAACTGCTGATGAATCTCACTGTCGCAAAATTTAATGAATTCTCTTACAAACCTCTGGTGACTATTGTTTTTCAAAGGAAGGAGTGAGGCTGGGATTCAAGAAGGTTTATTTCCAGGAAAGAAAAACAAGATTTAGCGAGCGATAATGGTTTTAATGCCGATTATTTTCGATTTTTTTCAATTTTAAGATTCTTTCTTCTGGTAGATTTTCCGGCTTTAGAGGTGAAAAATTTTTTAATTTTTAGTCAATTCGATCCTTCAGTGAAGCAGTTGCATTTATCGAGTTTACTCTAAAAGTTTCATTATTTGGAAAATAGTCTTTTTGACCAATTATTTCGCAATCATAGATTTTAGATCGTCATATTCTTTGTGCGAAACACTTTTTTGTCTTCAATGTCACGGAAATTGTTTTGGTAAATGGAAAAATGAACTCATTTATTCTTTATTTTTTCTATTAATCCTTAAAGAATTACGGAATATTCTTACTATATGAAGTTCATCTTCAAGATATTACATTCATTTCCAAGGTATTGACTTTTCTAGAGGCTGTAGGTTTCGTTAAATTGATTATGGCTAAAGATTATCGGATTCCTGCCCAAGAAAGTTGTGATTCGTAAAATAGGATCGTTAAAGTATATACCTGCATTTAAGAAAGTGAAGTATATATTTGTGGAGTACAGCTTGTGAACTCATTTTCAAGTCGGATACTTCCCTCCCAACCGTGTGCTAGCGGAGGTATGTAAGATTTTTTTTCCTGATTTACTACTGCATTTCGGAACTTTTAGGCCCCGATCGATTTCCTTAGAGCGAAAAGAAGGCGTCCTTATCCAAAAAACATCCCCTTTTTACCTTGACCTTCCTTCGTCTTTTAGCGAAGGCAGTAGAGAACGAGAGCCTTCCAGAAGACCCTCTCCCTTTTCCCATATAGCGGGCGCTCCCCCTCGTAGAAGAGGTGGAGGTGAGACGCTATCTCAGAAACGGTCCGACATCATCGATGCAAAGTAGTTAGTTACGACCCAGCCTCACTCCCACGCTAATCTCCGCTTCCACCTTAACTTGTTCCTTTCCCGAAAAGCCACCCTTTCATGTGAAACTGGCGCTGATCCTAACCATCCGTAATACGGTGTCCTCCAAGGTCTCCCCTGAAGGGGATGAACGAAGACGTCTCCTTTGTCCATCCAAAAAACATCCCCATGATTGCGAACCCTGAGGAATCGATCCAACCCCACCACCGCATCCTATTATTGACCGTTTTTGAGTGTTTATGGTCCGATTACCACGGAGTTCTCTCTCTCTCTCTTTCCCTCTACCATTATTCCTCACTCCAGGGAGAGAGCCCTCCTCGCTTCCTATCTCCTTGCCGCAGTGCTTGCTCTTTCTTGGAAAAAACCTTTATCGATGGCTCGGCTCGGGAAAGTGTCTCGGGAGCAGAATAAGTGGAACAGCTTTTGGGGGTGGAGGGAGCGGCAAACATACATGTTGTAAATGACGCTGTAACTGCGTTAAGTAGCGAGAAAGGAACAGTATGGTTATTGGATTCTTGGCTCAATATCGGAACTTGCGAGCTTATCTGCCCCGATAGTTTATTCGATGGGCTAACGAACCCCTTTATAGTATTTGTTTTCACTGGTTTTGAGCCGCACGCTGCGCCTTCATTTATTAGGAGCTGCTCGAATTGGCAGGTGTACAAATAATGCGATACCTTACTTCGCCTTCTATCGAGTGGATAGGGACTTGAAATAATGGTTGGGTTCTATACGAGTTTCCCTCTTCTTATGATCGGGAATTTGCTTTGGGCTTTCTAGTTGGGAATATATCGGCTGAAGAAAGTAAATTGAGCTGGATTAGGTATTTTTTGGAACAGTGAGGCAAAATAACTATCGCTCTGTTCGAAAAAGTAGATGAATTCGAATGGATTGATTTTTCTCATTAAAAATTCAATTCATTCACGTTTAAAAATGATTGTTCAGATGTGTGTTGAACAGAATTGACCACAGATTGCAGAGTAATAAAGTAACGAGCTCCTTTATTTTATAGTTATGTATTTAATGAAAGGATATTAATTTCATTTCTTTAAGGACTTCCTCTATTGGGTGATATTGTATCAAAGCAAATACTTAAACCAGTTCGATAGTTTTTTTCCTATATCTTAATCAGTAATTGTCAAGTTTTGTTCATTCATTCATAATGAACAGGAACACGGCTGTGGTAAGACGTTAGAATTCGAGAAAAGCTCCAATAAACTGGTGTACAACGGCTGTATCTACTACATCTCTTACAACTTCAACGACGTTTTAGTATGACTTCTCTCGATCTTTAATGATTCATATAACTTTCTTTGTCTTTGCTGTAAAGGTAGTCGTTTACGTAGCTTATATTGAAAATTCGGGAAAATTAGCTGATTCAGATCCTCATCCCCCATATAAGCTATCCCTATCCCATAGAAGCTACTGTAAGCTTTGAAGGAGGAATGAGGCGCCAAGATGAAAAGTAGTTAGGTTCCCTTGGTTTCCTCGCTTAGGCAGAATGCTTGAATCGAAAAGAGTTCACCCAATTTCAGCGCAATGAAAAAATTTCCTTAGCATAATTTTATCACACCTACTAACGTGACTATGAAATAAATAATGAAGGGTATATTTTCCTCTATCCTATACCAAGAGGGGAGCGAATGGTTTCCCATGTCATAATGATGGCAGAAACAGTGAGGCATTAAGTTATGATAACTCAAGATGTCTACAGAAAATAACCTTACTTTCATCTACGAAAGAGGTCCCATATTTTATTTTTCTCGCGACGCAGCTTCGTAAATTTCCTTTGATACGATTTAAAAGCATTGCTGAATCATAACCGCCATCGAAGTACACAGAGAAATATTGCGCGAGAACTTAAAGCGTTTAGAAATGATTTCGAGTTTACGGAAACATTTCTAAAATCCTTTTAAGGACATTAATATTTTGCATTTTGAAGTTACTGACAGGTAATATAGTCTCGGCGTTCTGATCAATTTGTCTCCAACTTCTGCGTTCGCTTGGTGAACCCTTTGCACCGGATATTTGAAATACATGTTTCGCGATTGCGATGCACTTGGCGGAAATTGTCCTAGTGTAAAGATTGAAATTTTTAATAGCACGTCACGTTCCTCAGACGTGTTAAGTGAATCTAAAGAAACTCCTTGGCAGTCGAGATTCGAAGGAAAGGCGAGAAATTAATCGTAACATATGTTTTGAGATATTGTTTGCGTCGTTACCATTTTCAACAATTACTTTTACATAATTATCACAAATCTGTTTGAGGCATTGCTTGTGATGCCTTATTTTTCATGGTACTTGCGGTGGAAATTTTAGGAAATAGCTCCTAGAGATGCTTGTAATAGTAATGACAGTTTCTTCGGCTTATGAGGAAATAATTTTAAAATTTCGTGCTCTCTTTTATTCTTACCTTTGATAATCGTAAATATATTTAGAATTCAGCACATCATGACTTATTGAAAATAGGTTATGAAAAACGCATGGCCCACATACTTGAATATAGAATCTTTGATGAATTGATTTTTACAAATCCCGTAATAGCCTCAGAAATTGTGAGATTGTTTGTCGTGGTAGCATAAAGGGTGCGAGATTCAGGTTTGGTTTCCCGGCTACGACAGTTGTTTGCTCTTTCATTTCTTCATCTATTTAATTTTAATCTCATTGTAATGCAGGGAGAAAAGTATTCAGAAAAAATATTTCAATATCCAATTTTTATGAATTATATATAACTTATCATTATCATAATATTGCATATTACCTCTCTTTCTCTGTAATTAGAGCATAGAGTTTCAGTACATAGCCAGCTTCAGAATTGCTTAGTTAAGTACTTAGTTGTTGAAGATAGGGTTCATTTTTAAGCCAACTGATAAAAAATGAGAACATTTTTCATTTCATTCTTATTTATGCCTTGAGTCAAAATGGATTAATCCTGACTATTTTCTACACCACCGTTATTATTTATAAGTGTTCAAATAGAATTCTGGCGATGTCTCCAATTCAATGGAAATAGGTAGTCGCAATAGCACAGGGCGTCTGCCTGTACCCTGTACTATGCCATAGCACATCTATGGACGTGTTTGAAAAGAAAAATATGAATGGAGGTGGAAGTGTGGATGAAGTAATGAACTGTTAACCTAGCTACTCCGATATAAACTGGAATTTGGAATACTATCATTGCACTTGAGGACATGAGCCCAGTTGGAACCCCTACCTCTCCACCATAAATAACCAAAAGCTCTAGAGAGGGAATGAGGCTCCCTACGCAAGGTGAGGAGTGAGGCTGTTTTTATTCTTGCTTTCCTCACAGAGTAAGAATGCTGCTATTAGCGGAACCTTTCTCGCAAGTGCAGCCAAATGATCCATTAAATAACACTTATCATAGCTTTCCAGCAGTGACTAAGATGAATTCCATTTTTGAGCCTCGCTTATACCTCAGTTGTTTTTATATTAAAATAACCATAAACGAGAACGACCATCCATTAAACTAAAGATAATAATTATAACGATATATACGTTGCTTACTTACTAGAAGAAAAACATTTCATCTATCGACTTGCGGTAGCGGGAAAGAAAATACCTGGCGCGGTGACGGAGTGGTTAGCGTGCTGGTGTCTTGGGTTCGAGTCCGGTTGGGTGATGATTGTTTGTATTTGTAATTAATAATAATTATTGAAATGGATGTAATTGGGATTATCTTCCTGTTTCCATCAAAGAATTATTTTTATTTTATATATCTATTATTATATTATTGTATTATTATTGATTTTTCTCANGTGCTAATCGAGTGTATTTGGAATTTTTTTCTTCTTCTTTATTTTGGATATTGGCGTCATTGGGGATTGCTATGTCAATTAGGTATGTTTTCTTTGCTCCATTATCGATATTATTATTATTATATTTTTATTTAGTTTACACGTATGCATGAATTCTCTCATTATCTAAGAGGTATTTTGTGTGTTATCAACTCATTCTGTTGGAATAGTGGTGGCGGTATTTAGATCGGAACTTCAGCTCTATCTCTTTCGTTACTCCCGCATCGCTGCGATCGCATCTTTTTAAACTCGTGCCCCGGATCACCGCGTGAGAAAATAAAAGTCGGCGCCACTTACGGAATGCCTCCAGGTGCGACACGAAGACTTTCACGTGGGCGTGAATTTACTCATATTATCGCATGTTTCGCTGCGGGCGCAATTTTTAACCTGTTACCTGCATCGGGGACTTAGGAATGAGTTTATAATTTATCGCAAGTGAGAAAACTCTAATACTCTGCATTTTTTACGGCCATCACGACAGCCGGCGGCGCAAGATCGAAGGCGGATGCACGCAATCGCTCGGCGGCCGAGCGAATCAATCATGGCCCGGCGATGCCTGCATTGCTCATTCCGGCATCGTGACGTCTCCGAGGGACACGCGTGCACACGTAAGACGTTTAGCGCGCAGTTTCCACGCCGCCTTCTCCCTTCGCACTGTCACTTAATTCGAAGGACAGGATTAAAATTGTTATCTATAAAGGCAGCCGGGTCTATGAGGAGATAAGTAAAGGGGTAATATAAGTCAGTCTGTGTAGGCCTTCGCCGGATGGCAAATCAGAACCTCATCTCTCTATGATTAGGTAGAGGAGGGCCTTGGGGAGGGGATGAGGTGTCTAGGAAACTGACGAGTGAGATAGTTTGCCTTTCCTTTCCCCACTGAGCCAGAATACTATGTGGTAAAGACCTCGTAGGTGCAGAAGTATGACTCTATGAATAGCAATAAAATGCTTTTTAGTCTATTATGAACCAAAGTACAAGATAAATATTCCATTCATAGTATAGGAGCAGGACCTTTATGGTAGTAGGTAAACGAATGATCTCCTCATGGTGCTTTCGGGTTCCCACAATGATGATAACTTGTAGTGAGGACGTTTCGCCTACGTTCCAGTAGGTTTCTTCAGGTCGAAGTGTTGTTAAGTCAACTTCGGCTTGAAGAAGCATACTGCAACGTAGGCGAAAAGTCGTCACTACATCGGTGTGGGTACCCGAAAGCACCATGAAGATATCGCCGCGGAAATCTATGAAACAAAATAGGTAAACGAATGAGGTTAGATTAAGTATGGCATTAGCGAGGACTTATATACACTTAAACTACGCTAAGTTTTAATTTATCCATTGTTGGCGAAGATAAACTACAACGAAGCTGCAAATATTTGGTTACTGACATAAGTATTAACCATTGATTGGGCGGCCAAAATTCATGCTGCTAAAGAGGGCATCACGATTGCCCCCGGAGTATAGTACGAGTAACTCGGCAAGTCAGCTTTTAGAATCATTAATCCAGTATATGCATACGGAAATGCAATTAAAAAAATACAACGAAAATACATAAAAAATTACCTATAAAACACGCCAATGCTAGGGTCCCCACATCTCTCTTAATGCAGCCCAATTAATCCCTTTTCCGTGGCGAAAGGTTGGAACTTCTCGGAATTTTATAACCGTTATTATGGTTGAACTATAGGAACAAAAACAGTAAGAAATCAATAGTAATGCAGATACAATGGTCAATGATAAAACATAATGAATGCCTTGCTTAAGTCATACGTTTTTACGACCGAAGGAAAATCCCCCGCATTCTCCCGAAATTTTGCTTCCGATATTGCTGTTGAAGTAATGAAACGCATTATCACAAAATAATCAGTTGCTGTGCTAATAACTTGCTCAGTAACGAAAACAAGTGAAATATATTGCTGCGTGACACATTTCTTCAGTCGAAGGAATATCTCCCGGAATCTTCCGGGATTCCAATTCCTAAATTACAATCACCCAGAATATACTACTCGGTTGGTGGTAATCGTGGTTCGCACCCTCGTCTCACGCGTCACGATCCAGTCGATACGTAATGAAGCTCATCATCGCACGATGCTAATTAAAAATGTTGTAGTAATCGGGATTTCTCCTCCGCTCCAACTGCCTGCATATTAGCACATTATCGCGTTTGCTCCGGTACATTTCCGCCCCGCTTCACGATCACGTCGGTACGTGCCGCGATTGAAAATCGAACCCACGACTTGGCAACGGAATCTCAGCTGCGATATCGTGCTTGCCCCTCCTTGATTACAGCGAGGCGCCAGCTCGGATTAGTTAAGTCAGGAGTGCCTACTGGAATTTCTAAATGATGAGATCGTCCTAGCCGTCTCTCTTATATATTAAGTTGCGGTCCCATTTCCGTAGATTTTGCCTGGGTGTCGGACGAAATTTTGCCTAAATGCGGAAATTTCTTCTCGGGATCATCGCCTAAAGCTCCTTCAGAGTTGAGCGAAATTACTAGCGAATTTCATTACAGTTGATTGGATTCTCGATGTTCGGGAATTCAATTTTTCCTTTAATACATTGATCGTTCAAGAGCTTGTAATGTTATTTCAAGTTTTTTTGAGCGGTGAAGTCCCTTCCACGCGAATTCTTCGAACGCGATTAGAATTTCGAAAAGCTTCAATCTGAAAGTAGCTCTCTCTGCTCTAGGAATCTGGTTTCTAATTTTAGTAATTGGTATTTTAGTAACTTGGTGATTCTGTTTAATCTGTATGTATTCTGTTTTATCTGATTCTGTATCCTTGTTTCAGGTATATGGTAATTACAGTCTGAAACGTTAGTAAAACGAATTTGCGTTTGAGTTATATAGCGGGAGCTGTATCTCGTGACTTATTGAAGGTGATTTTATCATCGTGAATTGCAACATGAATTTGAACATGGAGGTGTGAAAAAATGTCGGTGTGAGAACGTTTATGTATACGATGACTAAAGTAGGAGAGAAAATTCTTTTCTTTACCAGATTTATTTTATTTTAGTGATTTACACTCCAGGTATTGATAAACTGTAATTCAAAAGGTACCGCATTTGGCGGCATTGAAGCTAAATTTCTCGTCGATGACCTCCTGAGGATTTTCTATTTTATGCAAAGATTACGACCCTGAGGAAAAATTGACTACTTTCTATTTTCTGTGTGCATTTCAAGTGTAAGCGCAGTAAGAACAGTATATGTTCTGGAATGGTGCTCGAAGGTAATTCGAATTCTCGAAGATTCTCGCAGTCATTAGCTCGTAAGCGTTTCCTAAGTTAGGTTACCATTGAAACCACGCTACTAGTGATAGTCACCACTGCTTGCTATGATTTCCCCAGCTATTTTCTAAACCCAAATTTTAGTCAGAAGAGGATTATTCCGTTCAGTTGTTCGAAATTAGTTTTCTCCTGCCTATTCACTTCCTTCGGTAGATTCTTCAACGCCATATTAATTATAGAAATTGAAAATCATCATTATCTGGAAAACTATTGGAATTTGGAGGATCCAGTTTCATTGGAGTGTAGTCGATGTTTCAGTGAACTATGTTGGACTATGAACCATTTTGAAATTTTTGCTAGTTACGTTCTATGTCAGTCTCCCAAGGCTCATCTCTTCCCCGGAGTCATATAACCTACTATAGTTTCATGGAGATCTATGGTATTTTCACCACATATTTAGGAATTTTTCAAGAAAAACCGCGTGTCTTTGAATTCTAGCAATCACTACCATCGCGTTTTAAAGTATCCCGCTTGAGTTAACGCGGTGTTTGTTCCCCGTTCCTCGAACGCCGCGATAAGACTCGGCGTGGTGGGAATATCGAATACTTTCCATTTCCTCGATGTCATGTCGCCGTGCATCATTCTCCACTCTTTTCTTCCCTCCATTCCTCTGCTGCGAGATACGGGGAAGCTAGTTTATTCTTTCGGTGAATTATACTTTTTTTCGCCCATCGGGGGTTGACTGAGATTATGGAAACGTGTGTGATTGGGATCTTCCCATTTACCTCTTCGTGCCGAAGAATCACGCCACTCTCTCCTTTACTCATCTTCCTTCTTTCTATCTCCTTTTCCACCACTTTTCGCCGAACCACCTCCATTTCTGCCGTGGCGCCGAGAGGTGGAAGCAGCGTTGTCACATTTCTGCGGCACACACTGGAAATGCTGTAAATATCACTATCCGCCCGTGCCGTCGAAAATGACGGCAACGTCTCTTAACCGTGTTAGATTCGTACATTGCGGAAAGCCCCAGGAAAACTATTATCATTTGTAGGAAGTCGCGGGGAAGGAACACAGAAGTCGACGATAAGTTTCCGTAAGATAGCGCGCAATACTACCCGTTTCCCAAAATTCAAGGCGTTCTTTGATTCATTAAAAGGTAAATGGGTAAATATTTCCGTAGCGCTTTGTTTTTTCCAAGGATTGAACTGCAGTCGGCCTTATTTTGCGATGTTCGGTTATCGAAAATGTAATTTTCTGTTCCATCGAAATTTATCGGCAGTTTATTCTTCTCGGTAATTGATGCGGAAAACGACCATGTTGCGTAACAATAGGTAAAATCCGGCATGGTTTAAACGTCGGTGCAGCTGTTACATTTTTAGAACTGTTTTTATGTGATAGCAGGGTAAACTCTTATTAAATTCGTTGTTAATGGACCAATCCTTTACTGTGTAGAAATGCGATGTACATTAATAAAATAACTGTACAATTCCTCAGTTTATAAAACTGTTTTATTTTATATAGTTAATTCTTTATTTTGCTTAATTTTCCTCGTAAATTTAACAAAAAACCTTCGCAATAATGATAATTTCTTTGATGGAAACAGGAAGATGATCCCAATTACNTTCCTTTTCTATCAGCTCTAGGGTAATGACTTAAACGAAAGATATACTTCACTGCATTAAAATTTATTATGATAATCAAACCCTTGAATCTAAAGTAATGAAATCTATAATATATCAAAATTTAATTCGGCCTAGACTCACAAGACGGAAAACGTGTATCAGAATTCAAATTTCAAATAGAGTAAAACCTAACAAAGTACTTCCACGAAGTACGGCCTAGTACGATTGAATTTAAGAGTAAAACCTATTTAAAGTAACTCCCACAGGACCATCGAAAAGAGGTCACTACAGCAAGGTTAGGTTATTAGATGTTAGGAGAGTTATTCTCGTTTGAAGAAATTATAAAATACCTTAAAATTAATTTGTTTGCAAAATGTTTTAGTTGAAGTTTAGAATATAGAAACATTGAAAGAGAGAAAGGAACAATTGTAAATTTGCAATTGCAAATGCAAAACGGTAAATAAGACAACACGATAGATCAGGTTTGAGTAAGTTAATTTCATTTTATGCTCTTAAACGTCCACCCAAGGCTACTTGAATGATATCACCACATAGGGCATAGTAGAGAGGTGGTCTCAATACGCTAGAATGCTACATGTAATTCATATTACGTCGTGGACCGATAAAAACTGGTCACATTAAGCAGATGGTGGTGATCACATCGACATATATGCTCCGAAATGATCAAATCTTTCAATATATGCTGGAACTTCAGCTTCTGATAGAGCCCTCGAATGTTAGATTTCAACAATTATGTAAATTCGCTATCAATACCTCATTCTTCAAATTGAAGAGAGTAAGATAAAATTGACAATATTTTCCAAGATAGTGCGGTGTAAGGAGAGGGTAAATCTCTTAAAAGTGTATGATACACATCGGAGGAGAGATAGAGGGCGGGGGAGGAAGGCAAGGTCGCGAGAGACACGAGCAGACGGAGGCACGCGGAGGGTCGCCGTGGGGTGAGCGATGGCGAGGAAAAAGGAGATAGGGTCCGAGGGTAATTTAAGAAGAGGAGATCCCGAATTCGATCGAATGAAGAGGCCTCGTCGATGGGAAAAAACAGGCTGGTGTTTGAATTTATGTCGGCAGTCTCTCGAGGAAACCGGACCGAGTGATATATATTTTCCGTCGCGCGTACATGATAATGTAGACGTGAACACTTCCAGGCAGTCTTTTTCTCAAGCGTTGTGGTTCTGCCTCGAGTTATAACCCTTTTTCCGAATGCAGTCCATTTATGAAAGCGGCTCTCTTCTCCTTATAAACTTTTGCGTACTTGCCATTCCTCCTCGCCACACCTATCACGTGACTCATATCCAATGATAATACATCACGTGATATGGCTAGAAACTTCAGTCGAAAATACTTAAAAACCTGGTAATGATTTAACTCTATGAAATTAACTCGAGAAAGATATTTCAATACAGGAGATCAACAGTCTGAACTTGAAGTCGTTATCAGAATAAATAGATAGACCCTTCATTAGTGAGATTAGACCTCTCCTCCTCCTATCCTCGTGTCGTTATAATATGATATTCTAAATTACTGTATATTTAATTTACTAGTAGTAGTAGTATTGTTAAAAGTGCTTCGACAGCTTAGGTCATTTCGCACGTAGGCTCCCACCGGGAATCGAACCCGGGACCGCTTTCACTGAAGTCGAACGCGTTGCCCACTTGGCTATCCGGGAGCCCATTTTTCCTTCGTTACTTGGTAACTTACCCCACCCTTTATGTCATCTAACATCTTTTTCCTCTGCCTTTCCCTCTACCCTCAATTACATTCTTCATTCTTCAGCAATTCCTCTCCTCTCAATATTTGACCCACCCATTACTTCTATTGGCGTTTAATTACTTCAATTGAAATCGTCTCCCCCCCCCAACCATCCCCAGCACCTCTATTTTTGTTTTGCTATTCTCCCAACTTACCTTTTCCATTCTATTTTGCGGGAATATTACAGTAGATTTCAAATTTGGTCATAAATAGTCGAAAATTCTGGGAATTTTACAGTTATCGTTTTACAATGCAGTTAGCGCATCTGATGTTTTTTCTGATATTAAATTATTCATCATTGTGATATCGGTTTTTACTTCCATAATTTCGATAAAGGGTAGCCAACGTCAATATAATCATCTCGTTAAAATTTGGGATAGTTATAATAATACCAGTTGATTTAATATCAATAGTTCAAGTTGCAGATGGATTACCAGTATCAATATAATCATCTCATTAAAATGTGTGAGTAGTCTTGATGATTCCAGTTGATTTTAATCAGTTATTCAATTTGTTGAAGATGAAATATTTTCCATTCTTGCTTAAGGGAGTCATTTTATACCATGGAACTATTATTCTATGGCGTATTCTATTCTACATAGTTTCTAAAATATTGTTGTCCTGAAATTTGAACACTTTTAAGTAAACCTTTTTAGTTCTTATTCTTCATTCTTAGCGGTTATGTGAATAGGAAGGGTATTTTTAGCATATTTACACCGGGCAAGAATAAAAAAACACTTTGTAAAAAATTCCACAATATATTTCACGAAAATACGACCGGTTTTGACTAATACATAGTCAGCTTTACCTGATAATGATTATTTACTAGTTGAAACCGGTCGTTTTTTCGTGGAATTTTGAAAAAAGTGTTTTGTATTCTTGCTAGATGGAATTCCACAAAGTAACGGCTTCCACCATTGATTGTATTTACACCAGACTGGCTTTTGAATTCCTAGTGTTTTTGTACGTTTGAAGGAGGAGCCTATTTTACCGTCGAAAGAGAGGAGAAGCTTTCAATTCAAACCCCAGGCATTACTCTCTCTCTCACTTACATTTTCATGTTAATTTTATCGATCATTTCTCTCCCTCGGCCTATTATCTTTAATGCGCGCTCTTTCGTTTTCCATCTAACTTGTTAATAGCCTCACTGTTTACTTTCAGATGTTTCCGTTCTCTCCGTCAAATTCAGTTAGCATTCGAATCCATTTTAAAACTCGGTTAAATTTCATTGCGCGCGCTCTTCATTCGTGGATTAATTCCTTCTTTATGAAAGCTATCAGAAATCAACCATAAAGCAGCCCTTTTCTGCGGAAAATGTAAGGTTTTCATTGCTAATGGAATAGGTTGGTTTTGCAAGCTTCGAGTCGCAGTAAATTTTACTGTGCTTTGGGAAGGTGCCCTTAAAGAGTAAAATAAGGGTGATTGACTCCCCGAAGCAAATGCGTTTTTCAAAGAAGTATATATATGAATGGAAATATAAAAGGAAGGGTTTCAAGCAGCAGTGTTAAAATTGATAAGCAGTCGATTTTTATAGGAGAATTTAGTATTGGTCTGGAAACGATTCCAAGACCATATTAAAAACATCTTTGCCGTTTCCGCTACAAAAACATGTACAACAATAAATGTTAATAATGTTACAACAACATCTCGATTATCAATTCCCTATCCTTCCGAGAAGTGCTCAAAATAATNTATATATATGAGCGTAAGAATTTTACAATCGTAATATTCTCCAACCCATCCCCGGAAACCCCTTTCCGCGGTATGTGAAATGTAAGTATAATATTATTCGTCTTTATATGGCTACCGTATGCTATACTCCTATCCATGTAATACAACCGTAAGAACGTTTAGAATAATCTACGAAATGAAATAGAAAAACCTCAGATCCAAGAATCCGCTGAATCTCTCGATAAATACAGCCTCCACGTTTTTCGTCTTAGAGCGCTTTTAAATACGCTAGTCCTCCAAATAAGCCAATGGAAAGCCGTTTAGCCCACTCGGCCCAAGCTTTTAATGCGACCTGCTATGTGAAGCCCTTTAATTTGGTTCCCCATTACAAAAGGGACGCGCATGCCTAGATTAATCGCTTGATTTGAACTGTACCTGTATCGTCCTTTCGGAGCAGGCAGATGATCCCGCTTGGATGTATAGGTTTTTTAAAGCCTAGGATCCTTTTACGTATGTGTCCATCCATAGTTGTGTATTACAATAGAGGTAAACAAGAGCATTTAATGCGGTTGGTCAATCAGTCGTTAACTGTACATATTTTACCATGATCGTCGTTCACAAAGACGTACGCATTTACATAAACGTCAATCGCGCTTTTCTCTCGCTTCCCCTGAGTTTTATTCCATTATATCCTATCTTTGTGTACTTCTTTCATGCCTGACACGGGCTACAAACTTTTATGCATTCCTTTTATTCTTCAAAGTTTCTACTTTTTTCAGGGTGTTTTTCATCCTCTCACGGCGTATGTACTCTCCCTTTAGAATCACTCAAATTTTCAGAAACATTATAAAATCATTTAACCCTTATATGTTCCAACGGTGATTTTACCTTTACACTCTTTCATAGTTATTTTTCCATTATTTTATATATATTCTGGCGGATTCATTAAACCTATTTATTTTATTATAGTTTTTCTAAATCCGATATGTTTACGCCGGAATACGACGTGGAATACGCCGGCCTCGGTGGCGTAGTAGTCCCAGGCTCGAATCCTGGTCAGGGCATGGGTGATTGTGTTCGTCTTTACTAGGTTAATTGTAAGAGTGGTCGCATGAGACTAAAATCCGCCTAAATAAGGACATGATTATTATTATATGTGTCCGCGTGTTCGTTACTCGGTTGTTTGGTAACCATTCTCTTTATCTTTCGCTAGTGTCTCCAAGAAAATAAAAATTGGTACGTAAATAATAATAATAATCTTTATTACGGGCAAACACCCTATTAAATTTTACATCAACAATTGTAAAAGGTAAAAAATTGAATAGTAAATTGAAGAAAGCTTCATACGAAAGAGATACACCATGTTTCATACGTTGACATACTATAAAGATTTTAGGTAACATTAAAGATATTTAAATTGTAATGTTTACGTAATTGAATTAAAAATTGAAATACAATTAAAAAATACATTTCAGTGCTTAACATTTAATTTTGATCTATTCTACAGAAAAATATCGCTTTCCCGAACTTTTTCGTTTGATTTCCTTTCAATCTTTACGCGGTTTTCAATCGGACACCTTCGTAATGATCGTTGGAAAGAAGAGTTCTCATTCAGAGGGGATGACTTTCCGCAAAATTTCCACATTGCGTCAGACGACATTTAAAAATATCAGCTAAGCCTGGCGGCTATCCAGCAGCCCACTTTTTCTGACGTCAATCGATGAACTTTAGAAGCATTAAAATGATTTAGCATTTAATCCATCCACAAAGGAAAATGTTCGTCCAATTAGTCCAAGTACGGAAACCACCATTTAGATCTCGTTTTATTCAAACTTGCCTTTTTACATTTTTCTCTCACAATCCTGATGATATATGTTTTCAGTTTGGTATAATGAAATTAGTTTTTGCGCCGCGGTGGAATGAACTTTTTTATAATTCTCTGTTTTCATGCTATCTGTTGTTTTTAATGATCATGTCTTTTTAAAAAACCGAGCAGTTATCGAATCAGTTTCTTTTACACACATCTTTCTTGATCGCCCTTACCAAAAAGGGAATGGTTGCAATTATCCACAACACATACTTATCTATTTTATCAATTTTAATACGTGGAAATTCTGTGAATGTTACGAAATTTAAAGAAATATAGTGAAACTTAGAATTTTTTCCCAGAATATTTTATACGCGACCGGTTTCGCAATCGTGCTGGTACCTTCAGGATTCTTCAGAACCTTCAGGACCTGAGGATGCAAACACGCTTGTGAAATCGGTCGTATATTAAATATTCTGTGGAAAAATACGAAGTCTCGATCTCTTTTTTGGTGTTTTTCCACGGTAAAACATTCCACCATCGTTTTCATATGAAATTTAAATTTCATCCAAAGGGAAGTTGTTTACGTGTTACCTACGCTTGAATTAATATAGGCCATTTCATATCAGCCATCGGTCTACTTTCGATTTGATTTATCGATCATTCTATCGTTTTCACAAGGAAAATTTGCGAGTTACTTTCGAACTTCTTGTATTGTAGTAGTCGTTAGTCTTCAAAGAAGAAAATATCCCCGTTTCCCATTAATGAATACATTAAATTATGACAAGAATTCTTCAACTAACCTTAATTTCGTTTCCTTCCCCATGTCTGTTTCTGCATGGAAACTTATACTTGGCTCTTTGGACACGAATAGAGCAAAACTTCGGATACGAATTCCCCGAAAGAAACCAAATCGACGTTCAATTGATTCAACGAAGACTCGCGAATCGCCCGCCTCTATTGACCCACATACACGCGGAAGGCGAGAGAAAAAAAACTTCCCGAATTTTCTTTAAGAGAACTCCTTCGCCTCGCCGAGCAATTCAAGACTCGCTAATATCTTTTAAAAAGCGGGAAAAAATTTCATCTCGATCCGCCTCGTAATAAGGGATTCTGAACAGGTGTCGGACACAACTTTGTCTCGCGTAGCGAAACTTCTGGAACGCGTGTTTTTTAATTCAATGCCCCGCGAAAGAATTGCCCTTTTCGAAGGACGACGGCAGGGGAAGGAAAAAGGGACAGGAAAGGGAAGCGGAAAACCGAGATTATTCCTCTCGAATCAAGGACGGAGAAAGTGGAGGATATTCGCTCTCCCTCCAATATTTCGCATCGCGCTCGGGGCCCTGGAATTCGCTCGGTAGAAAACTCTTGTCGATTTCGCGCGACGTCTCCTTAATTAATTTAGTTTGCATTTTTATATTCCCCTGAGCTTTGCCGCATTCGAAATCCTCCTCGACGGAGATTTTTACCGCGGGATGTGCGGAATCGGTTTTGTTTCCGAAATTCGTCTGTGGACGAAAAATGGGAAATGTGCGCGGAGGGACGGCGGCGGCCCAAGCTTGCGCCGTTGAGTGTTTGCGCTTGGCAGTATTTCGGATTCGTGTCGAAATTTAATTTCCTCTCGCGCGATGGTCGCCTCTTAAGGTCTGAGCGGGAAGGAAAGCCATCCGATGACGCAGCACTTCATATTAACGCGGGATTAGGTCTGCAGATTCCCTGGCAGGTTTGGCAATAGACTCGTGGAGTGGAAAAATAGCGATTTCTTTCTGTGGGATGAAGAGTGAGAAGGCCGTTTCTGTTTGCTTTAGTGCCCTTGATCGCGAATACTGGAGATTTTTTCTCGGTGCCGATTCTTTGTTAGCGATTTTTTTTTGAGCGGTGTTCTTCCCGTTACAGATTCTTATAGACGCTTCATTATCATTCGTGTGTGCTTGCGATGCGCTTTGAAAGAGATATTTTTTGGTTACTTTTAGCTATTTGGTTACGTTTTTTGGCGATGAAGAAGTTGCAGATACGGGATTGCACTCGATTCCTCCGATGACTATTTTACGCCTTGAGTTACATTGATTTCCTCATCTGCGGAAGCGGCTTTAGTGTAGAAAATTTAGTGTGATGACGTGTTGTTAAAGTTGGCCTTTGTCTTAGTAATTAACTTTTATTGGTATTTGTT
Organism: Ladona fulva; assembly: GCA_000376725.2. Lineage (NCBI taxonomy): Eukaryota > Metazoa > Arthropoda > Insecta > Odonata > Libellulidae > Ladona > Ladona fulva. Next base: position 1,500,127 of record KZ308156.1, read on the forward strand.
TTGGAATAGGAAAACAAACATCTTAGTAGTGAGTGGCTATCACGTTAAGTATTTAACTTTAGATGGATTGTAGCTTAATGTAAAATATAAATATAAGCGTTCCTTTTCAAGCTTATAATCTTTCCGCATGCTTACTTCCGTTTATTTTCTAACATTACCTGTTCTCATTCCTGGATGGTCAGCAGTCAAAATTTATCAATAATTTAATGTTTGGAGCAACTAAGCTTTGCACTGGAACATTAGCAACATATTTAGCACCGAATGTTAAAATTACCGCTCAACTATATGAAGAAGCTAACCCGCAGGGAACATAAATTTATATCTAACGATTAAGATAATTAATTTCGAGTTCGGCATCTCTTGATGTTTCCGTTCTCACGCAAAGACTGGCCACATAAAAACAAACTTACAGTGCATTTGTATAGGAGCTTCTAAACGACCTTACGAACGCCCAAGTTTGGGAGTATAAGAAGCCGCATGTTGTTTAATAATGCCCTATTTCTGTTAATTTGTTCAATCTGTATCATTCGAGCACTAGGCAAGCACTTGCACGTTGGCCTCTGATTTAATCTCTTCTCTAGGGTGGATTGTAATTATTGTAATTTACCCATTATCTCCATTTTCGAAAACATGAATACCGAAGGACAAAAGAAGTCGCGCCTAAGAATTACATCGCTCGATTATTAGTTCAACAGCAATCTCTCCCTTTGGTTTGGGATGATGTGGTACACCAATCATTATAACGTGGGCGATATCGCCAGGCTCTGGCATAAAAGAGAGTATTGAGGTTCTCATTAGTTGAAATACCAAATTAGGAAAATGAGCCAGTTGTGAAATTGGAAAACGATGAATAAATACGAGGTTTTAACAAAATTTTTATTATTTATTTACTTCAGATTTAATGTTTTAGTGAAGGGGGAGGAAATAAAGTTTATTTTGTTCAAGTATAAAGTGAGGGTTTCTTAAAAAGTAGGTTAAAGACCCCTGTGGTACACCATGCTACTCATTTTTCCATGGATTCTACCTGTGCGTAATGGTGCATCTGCCTATTCCATTCCACATTTTTTAGCTATTTCCCGTAGCACACAGAAATAATTCACTGGCTAAATACAAGCGTGTTAACCGCAATAATGGACAAACATATACAACCATGCCATAACCAGGAATATTTCGAATGTTCGGGACCTGAACCCGGGCTTTTGGCGTTGGTTTGCTTCCAGCCATTCCCCCAACATGTCGATCAAAAAGATTTTCTTCTCTTTTACTCTTTCTCGGCCCTTCTATCCGTTGTTTCTTCATTCTCCTTTTCCCTTTTCCTTGATTCCTTTGGCAAATAAGCGAGTACACCTTATGATTAGCCTACTATCTCCACTTAAGAAATTGCTGTCCATTTATCTTTTCGTAATGCTCGTTTTTGTTCCTGTGTGATAACCTCACGTCCACTTTTTCCTACCCGTTTCTTTCGGTTTTCCAGCCAGCGTGTGATAAGTAACGCAATTGCGGCATAAGTTGGATTAGAAACCAACCTTTTGACCTCTCTACTGTATGTTTTTTCATGGATTAGCGTCGAAAATTCCGAGAAGATTGGCAACGCCGCGTGCGAGGGCGGAGATCCAAAAAAGAGAGGGAGGGAAAGCATGGGTTTTTCCGCGACAGAGAGAGAGGGAGGAACGGTTGTAAAAACGTAGGGAGGATGTGGCGAGGGCGGAATACTGTTGCCACATTTCCCCGTTCTCATTCCAGGGTACATTGATGCGAACAAACAAAACTTCCATTCGAAAACTTTCGTGGTTGAGCTTCATAAACAAATTCCTTCGGAAGCGCTAATGCGACCACCCATCCCCAGTGGCACTAAAAAGTCGTATGGGTTACTTTCGTTCTAATTTCGCGTTTCCTTTTTAGTTCCTGCGAGTATCAATTCTGTCTTTACAATGCTCAGCGCGAGAGTCGTTTTGAACCCCAAAACCTCCACCGTTAGCCGCTAAAAGCTCTAGAGAGGGAATGAGGCTCACTAGGGGAGATGGAAGTAATGTTGTTTGCCTTTCCTTTCCCCAATGAATTGAGAATTTGAAGATTGGAAAACGTACATGTATGTGCACTATGGCGCTATGAATACCAATTTTCGTGGCATTCGTGAAACGTATGCTATCATTCAGAACCATTCATATCTCATCAGCTCTCAAATCATCGCAGACTTGAAAAAGACTTAAGTAAGCTAAGGAAAAATTTTTCTTTCCTGTGCCAGATGTTTTGCTTTTCTTTCGAAAGCATTCCATTCCTCTTATTCTCCCGCAAGATAATGCGATAGTTTCCGTTTGTATATTAATTGAAAGAATCTCATTATGCTATTATTGTTTCAGACTATTCATTTACCGTTTTTTTTGCATCAAGTTAAAACCTACCCGCTTTTTGAGATTGACTCCTCATTTTAAAACAAAAATTTCTACGCTTTGAACAATTATGTTTTTCCAACGTTTTACTGTTTTATATCTAATCGATTCTTAAAGCAGTATTTTGCCTGAAGCTTTCAGTTCAAACACAGGGTAGGGCTCGTTTTTTATGATCGTCTAATGTATTATATTCAAATATGTCGTTCTCAATATTCAGTTTAAGACAGTTTTGCGAGAATATTACCGAAATGAAGGAGAAATGAAAGAGAAAAGAATCTGACGCAGCCAGAATTCAAACCGAGGTCTTCCACTTTCCGTGCGGCTGTTCCTACCACTAACCACGACTGAATTGTCTGGTCTACTTTAGTTCTGTCGTGGTCAAGAGCAACCAGGAAAGTGGGAGACCAGGGTTCGATTCCCGGCCACGGCAGACTTTTCCTCTTTCATTTCTTCTTATGAGTCAAGCATGTGAACCATGCATTTTCCATCGTTTTTTTTCTGTGCCACGAGACAGATGAAAAACACTCCATCCATATATGGTAGTAGGAACTAATTTCATTTAGACTTTGACTACTTGTTCCCTTCCGCCTATAATTTTCGTTTATCGTGATTAATTTCACTGTGGTAGATGATTCATAAACATACCTTAAAATTGTAGGAGACAAAGAACGTTTTAATAGGCGTTCAAGAATTTCCTGACAGTGGATTAAATTAATGATAACATAAAACGAGCTGTGCGGTTAGAATATTTTTAAATCGTCAGATAAGGGAACCAAAGTAATCAGGAGAGTATTAAAAACCATAACTGTACAATGATTCGATGTTTACATGTGGAAAGAAAGCAATTCGGTACTTTTTCTGCGATTTTTTTTAATATCGCCTGATATTTTATTTTCCTGTATGTTATATGGATTTCCACCAAAACTTTTAGAAGGTCCGAGCATTTCAATCACTCACATGTAAAAGTTGACTATTTTCGCAGGAGGATTCTAGAGAAAACGCACGCTCATCTCGATTTCCCTTCAAGATTCGTAGGGCATTTTTCGAAACCAAAAATAAACTATCCGTCACCGTATTAAGTTTTTATAGGTAGCACAAGTACTTGAAGAAGTTCAATTCGCCACCCCGGAAACATTAGACGAGAGGGTGCAATCTCGTAGACCACAGTTTAGTGGAAATTCTGTTGTACTCCCAGGGAGAAACGGACATGAAAAAAGTCTGACGGAACCGGGACTCGAACCCCAATACCACAGAATCCACAAGGAAAAGTGTTTTGGTGATTTGGCACGATTAGGCGTGTACCTAGGAAAATTCCTAAGGAGAAACGGACATGAAAGAAGTCTGACGGACCGGCCACTGGGAGACCCGGGTTCGAGTCCCGGTTCCGTCATACTTTTTTCATGTCCGTTTCTCCTTGGGAATTATCCTAGGTGCACGCCTAATCGTGCCAAGTCACCGAAACCCTTTTCCTTGTGAATTCTGTTGTATATTAAGGAAATATTTTTAGTATATATTCAAGCTTATGCAGTGATAGACGAAATTTAAGGATAATAAGGTGTTTAATACAATAATAATAAATAAAGCAGCTAATGAATGGATAACTAATAACGTTGTGATTTCTTTGTCTGCAAGGAGAAGTTAACGATATAACTCCTTTGCTGGATCCATAATGATTAATTCAATTTAATTTATCATCCCGGAATAGTTCTAAAACTACTATAAAAATCCTGTGTGTTCCAAAATATAGTTGGACTAATACTCCAAAAAATATCTGACGTAACTATATTTCTTACAGTAATTTTGCTTGCCATCTGTGAAATTAAGAATTTACCCTCGTAAATTTGGTCCCCCTCATAATCTGGGCCCCTAGGCATCAATTGAACAATACTATTAGTGGGCACTATTCACATTCGAGGTTTGAGAAACAAGAAAAAAGATCTTATACAATTTCATGTAAATAAACCGTCGGTAAAATATCATGAAGCACGGAATCAATAAACACGAAAAAGAATAAATAAAGGTTACTGAGACGATTTTAAACGTTATTTTCAGGCACCAAGCTTCGAAGGAACACGGTTGACAATGCATTGTTGTAAATCTTGACCTTTGTTCTTATAAGTAGTCGCCCTCGGTATCTGCGTTAGAGGAAAAGAAGATCTTGGAGTGCCAGCTATCAAATCACCCTCCCTGGCAATTTCCGATATCAGGATACTGTCCGAGTGAAAAGCAGACGGTTGGCAACCCTCGAGAAGAATGGATAAGGGAAAGGACAGTTGAAGTGACCGAAGAAGACCCGAAGAATTGTGGTTCCCCTCCTCCACCCCCGCAATCCCCCCCTGTCCTCCACTGCCGCCGTTAACTTCGTGCTTTATGTCCCATTCCGAGTTTCGCTGGAAATCCGAGCTTTGCGTCGGTAGATGTCGCCATCCCCGTAAGAATCAAGCGGTGCTATCGTCCTTCCCACGGATGAGAGCTGTCGATAAGAATGAGAGAAAAGAACGGTTCTCAGAGAAGGCGGTGTGGGCGGTGGCGAAGAAGAGATAGGACGTGCTCGGAGTTGAAAATGTTGGCGGTGTGAGGGACCGAAAGAGGGCCTCTGTATCGCTGGGGAGTGGTAAGTGTGGCCGAGGTACGAAAGCCCCCTGGATTCGGGGCGGGGGAGCTTTTAATGTGACCCTTTGAAGACCCTTTTAAGAAGTATAACAGTTTGGTTAAGTACTCTAGATTTAATGCGGTTCGGAATGTGGATGTTCACGGCCGGTTGCTCCAGATTCGTCCTAAGATTCAATTGGTTGACCGCAGTGGCGTTCTTCGAATTTATCCCTTTCGGATCCGATGGGAAGTTTTCTCCCCACTAGAATTAGCTTTTTAAGAAAAATGCTGACGAAATATTGGGCCGTCGTCTGTCGTTTTTACGGTTTGAGGAGCTTATGCTTTAGTAATCGCCTTATGATGGCGAAAGCACAGGAGTCTGGATTGAATGAATGAAGGAAGGAGAGATTTGAGAAATCTTTCGCTCCGTTAGTGTTACCGTTGAATGTGTGAATGAAGAAGCAGAGAATCTGAATCATTCTTTTTATTATGCTTTTAATTATTATCTTCTTACTGTGCTATCCGGAAGCAAATGCAATGATCAACCTTTTTTAGGAACCAATCTACAAAATTTTACATCCTACGTAAACTATGAATGAATTACAATCGGACTAGTTCGTCAACAATGTGTTGATGATATATGTATATATGATTTTTGCCGAATCAGCTCTTTTAATTTTTAATGAAACTAAATCTTTTCCCCGGCCCGGTTGTTGCAACAAAAAAAATGCTGAACTGAATTTTTTTTTCATCATCATCATCATGTCCTGGGACAGGTAGTAGTTAAACATTTCCAAACTTGTCTTTTTAATGCCTGCCTTTTAATTTCCTGGTAAGTTCAGTTTTTCTTTTATTCATATCTGTTAACATGTTAAATTTTCGTCTTCCTCTCCTGCGTTTGCTCCTACTTTTCCTTCTATAAACCTACACAGTAGGCAGTTATGCTCCGTGACGTACCCCAACCAGTTTTCCTTCCTTCTTTTTATCGCGTTAATGATTGATTTTTTTCTCTTCAATCCATTCCAAAACTTGGTCGTTCCTCACCTTGTCTTTCCATCTCACTCTCGTCATCTTTCTCCGTAGCCACATTTCTAAACTCTCAAGATACTTTATTTCCGTTTTCCTATTGGTCCAAGTTTTTGATTTTTTTAAGGAACGTTTTAAACTCGTGTTTAGTGTTTGGCGTCTCTGATTTCAAAACATTTGTTAATGCCTTTATGAAGCTCCCTTCAGTACTGCAAGGAATCTTCCGCAGAATTTTCTCGAGTTTGCGTCTCTTTTACCTCTCTCATCTTTACTCTTGATTGAAATCATTCATTACGTTGTCCTATCTGATTGGTGGATTCTCAAACCTAAAATAAATTCGCGCTTTTCTTAATTAAGTTAATTTTTCTGCGATAAATTCTCATGTTCACCCGCCAAAATGTTCCATCGGTATTTTTATTTCACCCATTCTACCTGTTGTTATTATCTTTTTTGCACTGTCGGCAAGGTTGTGCTCCTTGGATATGGCTACGGATCACATGTCTCTTACACTTTACCTCTGAAATCTTTATATTGTGGTTAATACAGTTATATGTACAGTAAAAGTACTAATGAACACGGAATTATTCGAGTTCAAGGTGAAAAAAACCACAACTGTATAAACTGAAGATACGGGGTAATCCTTACAAAAAGGAGTTCAAAAAATTCCACAGAGGTAAAAAATTTAAAAAACATTAATGATAATAAGTTCAACAGAGATTATCCACACATTTGTGTCGCCCTATATCTTTATCATTTTTAAGCCATTGTTTTTCCCGTCTTCTCTTCTAATCAAATTTCATGGAATGCGTCATAGTGCCTACTAATTATTTTTAATACGTTAAAGGTTGTACGGGACTGTATTTGTACAATTCTTATTAAAAAACTTCAAAAACCATAAACAATGTGTTACATTATGACATTGTTGATGGGTTTTGCAGTTTCATGACATCAGTTTTCTTAACCATCAGTGGTTACTTCCATTCCGTCTTTGTATGTGCATATTTATTAATTTATACATTGCGTACATAATTCATATATACTAAGGATGTTTGTTTCTGGCTCTTTCATGAGCGGATTGAAACGAAAGAGGGAAAGAGAGCATGCATTATTCAATCAGCACGCGCATTCGCAGCGAGAAGCATCCTCCGAAGACGTAATTTCGCAGCGAAAAGAAAAGTAAAATAGATTCGCTCTCGGATGGCGACGGAAATATTTCTCGAGGCGGTGCTCGGCGTTTTAAAATCGCGCGTACGAGGGCGACTTGGAGTGGAGTACGGTGACAAGTGCGATCGTTAAGAAGAAGAGTCCCTCGCAGGATTGTCCCGCGCGGAATGCACGTACGAGCAGAAGCAATAGAGTCGCGCCAAACCCCTCGGGAAGAATATTTTAAGATGCGGGGCTGCGAGTGCTTTTTTTTGAATTCGGAGGAAATTTGAGCTCGCGTGGGACGTGCGGTGGAATTCTACTCCTTGTGCGAGATACGCCGGCTGAAAGGGCACGCTCTGCTAAAAAACTTCCCTCCCGTGGGATAAACTCCATCCCCTAAAAGCGGACGCCGGAAAAGAGCGGTGTCGGCCTCGGGAGAGCTTTGCATTTTTGCGAGGATTTTTGTCTCACGCGCTCCCGTCCTTATCGGTACGGATTTTTTACGCGCTCGCTCGCATTAACATACTCGCGAGAAAGTTTAATAGGGAAATGTCTCGACTTCCTTGGGGGTTGAGGTGATTTTTTTTTTCGTTTTTGGAGGGAATGCCGCGTTGGAGTCCGTCCGGAACTTTCGGAGGTTCTTAAGCGCGAGCGGTGGCGTCCGGCCTACTGCTGGCGATACTTTTGGAGGTGGAAGGAACTGCCAAACTTTTACTTTTCTGGAAAGTCATTTGTGGAATTCAAAGTATTCCTGAGTAGCGTATGCCCTAATTTCGAGGAATTTGCGTTCCGAAAATGAGGGCGGAAACGTTTTCGTAGAATTGTGCTCTTAGGATAAGGTAGTCGTTTCCTAGGAATCTTAAAGAATTCGGTGTCGGGTAGTTATTACTGTAAGTAACATATTGATGGTAAGAGTACTTAGTAATTTCCACGGCAGGTTTTTAGTCGCCTAGTTCCGTCAACTTCTTCGAGCTCCTGAAGATCTCAACTCGTCAACTAATTGAATTTAAACCTGCTTTGAAAATTACTAAGTATTTTATCGAACAGAAATTTCGGAGAAGTGTGGCGCTTCGACTAATAATGGAGCAGCGATTTGAATTACTCATACCAGCACCTTCGGCCACCGACACTCCCTCTGAGACACCTGCGAGGTGAAGACTCATTCCTACCACAGCTCTTCCGAAGTGAAAATTACTATTTCGTTCATTGTACTTTAAATAAAAAAAGGTTAGTCCAAGAAAATAGTAGGCGTTATTAAGACCTACAAACCGCAACAGTATTCTTTCTTTTAACATGTGTTTTGAGTTCGACAAAGTTACGCTTGGAAATATTATTTTTTTATGGCAAGTAATATATGTATGATTGGTGATATCTAAGTAGGATCTTTGAAGGTTTCATCCATAGATTATCCCGACTCATCCTCTTAATTCGAGGACTGGATTAAGCTTGAGGACTGCTCTAAGTCTTCAGATCGAGGTTCAATTTATCTGGGATTGCCTATGACTTTTTCTTTCAACTCAGAATCTATCAAGATACCGTTTTCTTTTCAATAATCAGTCCTAATATTAGTTCCTGATCGAATGAGTAGCAGTGGGGGAGATTGAAGATGCAAAGTGCTATTACACATCACTGCTTAGATATGTTAGAAGCTCGAATTATGCTTTCTTAAGTAAGCAGCATTCTATTTCATACAATGAAGGAAGAGAGATATATACTTTACCACAGGAATTAAGTATATATCTCTCTTCCTTCGTTATGTTATTCAATTACGACAACACCTCGGCCGCCTCCGTGGATTCTATTTAATACGTTAACACACCTTCTATAGAAATACATCCCATCTTAATTGCGAAGAAATTGATATATCTGAAGACACGGACAGTATCTGCAGACAATATCTTGTCTAAATATAATAAATACATAACATTTTTATAAAATGGATAGGTAGTTAAAGTCGAAATAATGAATTACGAAATAATGAATAAATGATTAATATTGAATTAATAATGAAATAATGAATGAAATCAGCTCTGACTGAGATAGCCGCACATATAAAGAGAGAAGAAAGACGAACAAAACATAGAGACGCGTAAACTTCAGCCATACGAAGCGTGTATTCGTTAGCCCCTCACCCACTATAGAGAAACTATTCCGCCAAATGTATATCTAGTAACTAATTCGAAGGAAAAAATGAGCACCGTTTAATCCAGATTGGAGTCAACCTTGAAAAAAATGCTCGGTCCAATAATTAAACGAGTCACACCTGCACGGAATTCGCATCCTCCAGCCCGAGGATTAATTTAGAGTTTTGGTGTCCCGGATAATCCCTCGAGCCATAACCCTTTCGCCGTCTCCGAGAAAGAGAGAGGGACGTTCGTATTTTTCCCCTCCTCCCGCACGAAAGCCCTTCCGAGCCATCACTCTCACTCGCCCTAAAGCGCCCACATGCGCTATCTCGCCCTCTCTTCTCTCCCATACATTTTCCGCAGACCCGCCTCGCTCTCTTTGACTGCGATCAGGTTGGCGGACCTGGAAACCGAGGGCGGATCCCCTCGCATCTCCTAGACCCGCGACGCGATCTATTCTCACGCGTCCTACCTTCCCATTAAACTAACCGTTTGCCCGTCTCTGCGGAAAATTTCGGCCTAGAGCTATGCAACAAACGTGGGCCTATTCCACGATCAAACGTCCGTCGGGGACATAAGGATGACAAAGTTTCAGACCCGTCCAAATTTTCCAACTTGCTAGCGTTCTGCTTTTTCCCGGACGTTTATTAACTGGAGCTATTTTTCCGAAGTGAATTATCAGAGGTATATGAAGAAAGAGGACATTATAGTATGAATAAAAGAATATTTTGTTTGAATGGCCATGCTAGAACGTCCTTCTAACAAGAACATCTGAATCGAGTAGAACGAAACCAGCTAACAATTCGCAAAATTTCCATTATATGTAGAAACTGTTTATCTTTCGCAGTTAAATCATAGAATAAAACGTTGTTTTAATTTGATGACTAAATTCAGTATCAAGAGGAATTCAAAACACATCTGTTTCGGCGAGAATGTTTAGGTTTTCAATTAGATAAAAATTCACCCGTAAAAATGTGATTATTTTTATCACATTTTTAGTGTAATTTCCATGGAAGATTTCGAAGAGATTTACATCCTCCAAGCTTCAGGCAAGAAAGACATCTCATAGGGTCTCATATACCTGAATGTGAATTGATTCGTACTTGGTGAATTTTATTTCTGTTATGTAAACATTTTACGTATGTTAGCTTTGTCACGCTTAAAATTTATCCAAACAGTGATCGATCACAAAAAGATGAAAGATTAGACGACTTCCGTTTTTATAATTATACTGCGAGCGGTAATATGAACATTAGGACGGAGACCTTTGAGTAGCTCTTTTCAAATGGAATTGATGGAAAGAATCGTAAACACAGTAAAAGTGTCTACTAAACAAGGCGGCGATGACTTTCAGCCGGAGCGACGTCACCATTTTAGGCCCCCTCTTAATCGGAACAATTGCCCCCGCTTATTTTTTCTAAATCATTTAAATGGTAATATATTATATTGGGACATGTTGTACAACGTTGGAAACAAATTTTCACGAAAGTATCTAGCAGTTACAAACGAGTTTCTGGTATAAACTCTGTGTGGTCGAGTGAAATTATATTCTGGTGTTATTGAGTTATAGTTGCATATAAGGGAAGGATGATTTTACCTCTAACGTTGCTCAAACACCGGTTTATGCATCGACTAGAGAAGAGTTGCTCTCGCCATGGCGGCCAAGGCACAATCAGCACGGTTCAAATGCTTGGCGCGCTTTTTTGTACCGAGGAGGCGGCAACGTCGTCTCGCCGGAGCGACGTCATCATTATAGGCCGCCTCATATCTCCTCCCCCAATACATTTAAGAAAAATCGCCCTCGCTTATTATTTTTAATCATTTAGATAGCGCGCAGTAAAAATTTCAGCTGCGTAGGATAAAATTTGTAGAAGGAGATCGATTTTTAATGCAGACGCTTATCAAAGGTTAATAATTCACGATCGGATTTCAGAAACGCAGATTATTGTACATCAGGACTATGTACCACATTTCTGTTAAAGGTTAGTTTTTCTATGACACCTGGTCATTGTTCCACAAAGTTGTGAAGAAGACCGAGTCATGAATTTGCGCGGAGGGGAACGCGTCAAAGTTCCTGTCCATACTATTTTCCGTCTGACAGTAAGTAACCAAACTAAGTTGAGTTCACCTCTGCTTATATTTTGCTCGCGTATATTTACGTATGAAAATTACAGATTCGTAGCTGTATCTTCCACGTGGATCCGACCGATGCCGACCTCCCTTTTGCGTGTTTTTTTGGAGAGGTAAATTAAAGAGGTAACACATGAAAAACATTTTCGATGAAGATGTGAAAAAAATTCATTACTCAAAGAGCAAAGTAAGCCATAACAAGTATTCGAATATTATCCATAAATCTCACATTAAAGGATGAAAACTTCTCCTATTGCTGCGCTTGAATATTGGAGGGATGAATTTATCTGAATAAAGGAAACAGAATAATAATAATAACAAAACGTCCTTATTAGGGCGAGATTGAGATTAGACAGTCTCTTCTTACATCTAACCCTTCGTCATACAGAGTATGGTGGAAAAAGGAGACAGCATGAAAAAAAGAGCATGGAAGGAAACTACTTATTGGGTTTAAAAACCTAAGTTTGCGCTTAGGAAATAATTCACCACAGCAGGAAAACACCCACCAGAAGGGGGGTGTGAAAAACCTGCGAAACCTACAGATAATTAACTAAATTAAAGGAGAAGGCGGTTTAAATAGATCTGAAAGGCAAAACAAGAACAATTTACATAGCTAATACAGATGGTAACACCCTTGTATAATAAGCAGAGCTTATTACATTATGACTTATCTGAAAGGGGAAACAGAACAATAACAGAAATTACAATTACGAAAAAAAAAACAAAACAATCACAGTTTTCATAGTTACTACAGATAGAAATGTGTTGACATAAAGAATAAGCAGACAAGATTTAGATTTATCTGAAATTTGAACTAGAAAAAGCAAAAAGTACACTTGACATATATACAAACAACAAATACACTAACAACCATTACAGTACTAGCGGTTACAATATAAATCTTATACAAATAATCTAAGCTACCTTATAATTATCTATTTATGTACATGTTTTACATGGGACAGCGGACCAAAACCGGAGATAGAGGACAGAAAGGTTTTTCTAACAGGAAGGGATGTGAATGTGTTGGGCCAAGGCTTTGCGCATTCATAGTGGGATAAAGAATTTGGAAAAACGAAATGTATACGAATTTATTGAGTAAGAGTCACTTGAAGACTAAATAAAGTTACCAATATCAACTTCCCAATCATCGTCGAGCCACAATCAGGAAATTAACCACCGCAAAATATCATCGGTTTTCCGATAGCTACGGAAACCCATTTCCTTTAGTTGAATCGGTGGTTAGCCTATCATCCACCCAATCGCGGATTGGAATTTCGCCGATTGAATTGATTCCTCAGCTATTTCCCTCGGTTTATTGGGCCCCAACACTTTTCTGAAAGGCGTCTGGAATAAATGCAGCAGCCTTGTTATACCGGAATTGTTGGCGGAATATTTTTATCCATCTCTTTCCCTTATTTATCCTTTTCCTTCCTGCGCCAGTTGTGATTGACGTGAAGTTTTTCCTGCCCCTTTCGGTTTTAGATCTGACGTCTGGAATGGGAGCGGGTAGTCCCTCGCGACGGCGGATTCGAAGCGGAGGAGAGTTTGGAGGAAGGGAAGGGTTCTCAGGCTCTAGGGGCGCGGCGTTCGAAACGCTCTTCCTCTGCTTCTGAAATCCTTTTTCTTTTGTTCCTCGGTGACTTAAGCCCGCGGCGTCCTCGATAAACTTCGGGACGTAGAAACCGATTTCACCCATCGGAAACAAGGAAGGATTGATGCGGGTATATAAACGTATTAAGATTCATTGCAAGATTTAGTATTTTTTGCCTGTGTCACATCAGCAGTTAATAAGTCAATCACGATAGTTGGGCGTTGTTAAGATATAAAAACACGAACTGGAATAGCTCATACTGGAATTCGAACCGGGGTCATCTCTAAGAGGTATTTGGCCCCCGGCCATTACTCTAACTGAAATGAGTAATTGTCCCGTCTGAATGAGATATTGCTTGGTCCTCAAGAATTGTCATTTTACCATTATTCATTTTTTTAAGATGAAGGATGTAGAATAGCTGTTTTCGTGTTTTATAGCATCGCCGAAACCTATAACGACGTTTACCAACCACATTACCCTGCAACGTTAACGCGTTGTATTTTTGCAAGGAAAACTTTCAATCACTTTGCATCAACTTCCCATTATGTTTACTACGAGAGGGTAACACTCGATATTGCAAAATGCTGAAACAAACCATTGGTATACTAGGTTTCAAACCAAGTTCTACTTCGAAACTACTGCAACACGGCAGCTTACACGTGGGATCGCCTGTTCAAATCTCCTCGATCAGTCCATGTCGAGAAGGCTCTTCATTAAGTACGTAGAATATCTGTTTTCTTTTCAATAAACGATCCACACCAAGTAAAAGCACAGTAGAATTGACTGCTACTGCCATGAATTGGCGTTAAACGAAGAAAGAAAAGAAAGGACAACTTTAAACGTACCGAACTAATATAGTTATAAAACCATACGTCAGCGAAGCACGGTAAAAGTTGGCATCTTCTTTCTTCTCTTCATTCAAAAATCTAACTATTTCTTCCACATTTATTGAGCGTGAATGTGCGCGTTAAAGTGTCGGATGTGCATGATTAACTTCACTTAGATAGGAGTACGATCTACTTCCGTGGAAGAGACGTTTTAGTCTCCGCAATGGTAACATCGCACGAGGGACTCAATAGGGTGCGCGCATCGCTAATGAATAAGTTGTTGTTATTTACACGGAGCGGAGTCTATCGCCAATGAAGTGCGAGTACCGATGTCGTGGGCAAATACTCTGGTTTTGCGTCACAGCGATCGAGTGCCGGTGTCGGCGGAGTGAAGAAGCGGCGCGCTAGGCTACCGCGTCACCGGGAATGGAGGAGGGAAGGGGAGGGACGGTCACCCCCGGGTATTGATCGTCGCCAGGCGATGCTGGAGGATGGACGGTAGGAAGGGAACCGAGGGGAAGAGGGCAGCCCAGGATAAAGAGAGAAGGCGAGGGAAAGTCCTGGAAACGGAAAATGGGAGAAAGGGGTAAGAAGTGTTAAGTCCGTGTAGGGTTTTGCGTACAAGGGAGACGGGGATAGAGAAACAGCGGACCGTCCCGCGGAAGTGCGATGGGAGGGTTATTGCGGGGTGGCGGGGAATTAGTCGCGGAGGTGGTCGGAGAAAGAGAATCTTTGGAGGATTAAACGCGCTCGTGGGAGGTATTAAGCGGTGGGCGGACAGGCGCTCCGAAGGTAGTTGCGTAAGGGAAGAGGGCTTAAACCGGTGGAAGGGAAGAGGCGATTGATCTCTGGAGGAATGAGAGAGGAGATGACGCTAAGTGGCGGGGAAAGATGAGAAATAAGGCAGTGGATGATGTCCCATGATGCTCGGGGGATAAGGAAGTGAAATCCCGTGAAGCTCACTTCCGGTATCAATTGCTTGTTTCCCTTCCTGCGCCGGGTCCCCTGTAGGGATTTTGGTGCGCTGGCTTCGAGTGTCGCCTCCGTTCTCTCGCTCTGGCTTTCTCGCTGGATAAAGTTTTGAAGGTGAACTTTCGAATGGCGCTAAAGTTGAGGGGTGGCGTGAGTGCCTCATTAGAAATGATAAAAGGCGCGAAGGGTATCGCGGAGGGCTTGGCGCACCGTCCCGATATTTTGCGGGAAACTGCTTATTCGCCCTCTGAATGCTGTGCTAGATGCATGGACGAGTGCTACATTCATGGGTCGCGAGGCGTGTGACTCGACAACCCGAGAGTGAATGTTCGTCCCGTCCCGGTAAAGGGCCGTCCCTTCTCATCCCTCTCCTTTTATCAATTATAAAAATCGGCTTTGACTGCCCTTTCATTTTCGCTTTAATGGGTGTGCGATTGAAAAGTGGCATGTTGATTCTTTTCTGAGTTTTGACTGTGGGAATTGTTTTTAAATCCGCTCCTATTATGCCTCAATTCATTAATTTAATTGTAATTCTCATTTCAATGTAATATACTTGACTTCGAAGAAATCAAGAGGTAATTTGTTTTAGCAATGTTATGCTTACAGGTGTAAATTTCGCTTTCTTATTGTAATAAAGCAACAGTGGATTTGGTGAAACTTTACAAAATTTACACGTGAACATTTTATTTTATTTTAATACCCATTGGGGGAGGGAAACATTTTTCCATTCCCCATTGTTTTTTGAAACCCTTTATCCGATGATAACTCTGAGTCGAAACCACGGCCGTTTAAATAAAAATGTATTGTGGTTGGTAAAAGTTCGACTTTTTTTGTACTTTCATGGATTCCTACCATGAAGTCACGGCCGAAGCAGTGGATTCTATCTCAAAGGAATATTTTTATGGCTATGGTACTCAAATGCATACCAACACTTTCTCTAGAAAGGATGTCTTTTGGCAGCTCATGGAAGCCGCACGGATGAACGACTTTTTTATATTTCCTTCATGCATTTAAATTGCGGAAATTTATCTAAATTTAATAGCCTGCGTTAACGGAAAACTTTCTTATTTATATTAGTAGCCATAAAGAGTTCACATCGGCGATTATCTTCACACTCGAAAGGTCCCAAATCCGCATCTTAATTCGCTCGGCCCTCCCCTTTACGAAACGTAGGTAAGAGGATTGCCCATGGAAAATATTAAGGCATTTTTGCGAATGAAGGGAGTTGGAAATGGCGAGCAATTTCATAAGTTCTGTAAATTTCTTCGGAGGGTGGGTAGGCTGAGGATTAAACCAGGCCACGGCCCTCTTTATACGGGGATAAATTGACGCAGTGACGACTCTCGCGTTCCTTAACTTCTAGACGTGAGGAGGTTTTTAAAGATCATTCACTTCTTTCGGGAAATATCCGAGGAAAAGCGAGGGGGACTCGAGCTTTACCTTTATGCTCATTTTAGCGCTTTTCGAGGCACAAGTTATTCCGCTTTCACTCTACCACTCGAGCGAAATGGAATGTTTATTTTTATACATCGTTATAGAGTATTGAGGATTATTTATGACACCACCCTCCCACGTCCCATCGATAGCAATTGTTGCTCCTGGCCTACTAGTTACACGTTTTACTATCTCAGGGACTTCTAAAGTCTCTAATGAACCTAATGCGTCATAACAAAAAGCAACTTCGGTATGATTATTCTATTTATTCGCGTGAAATTTGCAATCATCTACTAACTTCACTGATCTCCTTCCTCTTAGAGTGCGATTAACTCAAATGCGCAAGGTAAACGAATGGAAAATTTCAGATAATGCTGGGTGATAAATTTTATTTATTTAAAATATGAGCTAGTAGCTTGAGTTCAACCTAAGTGTGGAAGGTACGAGAATGCGAAATAAATTTCGGTTAAATATAACTGATCAATCCAAGGGAAGACGGAAATGAAATATAATAATAATAATGCGACTTTTTTCGGGCGAGTTTGAAACTATCATGTCTGTTCTCACATCTAGCCAGTCAGATGTGAGTCTGAGAAATCGGACAGAACCGGGATTCGAACCCGGAACCTTCCACATTCCGGACGGATGCTTTGCTTAATAAAACAATAGAGCCAGAACATTCCAAGGTCTCCCGGAACGGCACGCGAGAATGTTCCGGTTTCATAGCTTCATTGGACGAATAATCCGCTGGGAAAGTGGCAGATTCCGGGTTCGAGTCCCCTATCTAACAGACATTCTTCGTGTCTTTTCGTCTTTGGGATTTCTCCTATGTCTTAAAGTGACCGCTGCCCATTTTCTTGTGTGATTACCGATCAATTTTCAGTTTCGTTTCCTTAACTTCCCCAAGTTTAAATTGAGGAAAAAATCTATTTTGCCCGCTAACTTTTTATTCCATTTTCATAAACGTAAATTTCGTTCCAGTCTCAAGCTCCGATTCTTTTTGATTAATCGAGAGAGAGAGAAACACGTAAGCCCAACGCACGTGATTGAATTACATCGAGCATTTTTCTATAATACATCCGTTCCCCGGAGGAGAAACGAACGGCTTTTTCTCAAGAGATTCGACCGTAATAAATAATGGGGTCCTTAATCGCGAAGAGGAGAAAAAGGGATTGGAAATTGTCTCAGGTCCCTTTAAAAATTTTTGATAAACGAGGAGATGGGACGGGAGATGGAGAAGTCGCTGAGCGAGCATTCGTCGGCAAATGAGGCATTAAGCATTCGCCATCTATGAATGGGTCCATTGCAGAGATATCCTCATCCAGCTCATCTTTATTCATCCCTTAGTCCCAAGCTGTCGTCTAAGACTCTCCCAGATCTCTTCTGTCTTTTCTACTCTTCATTCCCTCCCTTACTTTCCTCTCCCTCCCTCCGATTTTTACTGTCCTCTCCTCGATCTCACATCTCGGGAGACTTTCAGGGAGGCTTGACTGAATGAAAGCACGTGGAGGGAGGCTATCGTAACGTTTTCTTGGTGCAGTCTGTGACTGTTTCGGTTGCGTTGCGATCTTTTCGTCCTTCCGCCACCTCTTATGGTATTAGAGGTTTAAAAACACTTCGGAAGCCGTACGTCGGCGGACGGAAATGGCGTTTGGAGGCAATCGCGATTTCTGGGAAATACCCTATGCGCATTTCGGAAACAAAGTTTCCCTTTTCAAGGGACCCATGGTAGGATTTGAGTAGGAGATTTCTGGGAATTACCCTATGCGTATTTCGGAAACGAAACTTCCATTCTCGAGGGTCCCACTGTAGGATGTGAGGAGGAGATTTTTGGGAATTGCTGTATGCGCATTTCGGAAAAAAACTTCCATTCTCAAGGGTACTACAGTAGGATGTGAGTAGGAGATTTCTGGGGATTGGCATATGAGAATCTCGGAAACAAAGCTTCCCTTTCTAAGGGCCCCATAGTAAGAAATGAGGAGGAGATTTCTGGGAATTATTATATGCACATTTCGGAAACAAAACTTCATTCTCTAGGGTCCCAGAGTAAGGAGGAGATTTCTGGGAATTACCTTATGCGTATTTCGGAAACAAAACTTCCATTCTAATGGTCCCGCCGTAGGAAATGAGGAGGAGAGGTGGATGGTGGGACTTTTAACAGTTTTAACATTTCATTAACAGCCGTGTTACAATTTTGTTTTCTTATGCAATTTTGTGCTATAGAATTCTTGCGAATGCACGCTAAATAGACTGCCGTGGTTGAACTACTTCGCCCGCAACCTCGTAAATGGATTCATGTACAGAATTAGTCACTTAAGGATTTCCTGAAGATTTGTCAGCCCCGACGTCTTCCATAGATTCTTTCTCCATTCAAATAGTCAATGAAATCACGTCTGGCTGGATCCACTTAGATAGTTGTGAGGCCGTGATAGAACATATACCGGGTTTTTGAACAGCGAACGATTTAAGGCAATTGTGCCCAGGTTCACGTCTTCATCGCCGCGAAAAATTCTACTTGCAGACCGTGAACATGTTGCGATTCGATGATAATAAAACTGAGGCTGTGAAATGAGCACGATATATGCATTTATGCGTATCTGTTGCTTAAGTTTCTGCGAATGAGATTTCGTAGAATAATTTTCAGTTAGACTAGAGCGAATTTATCGCAAACTGGTTGAAACATCTAACAACATCTAAACAGAACCGTAAGCAAGACAATTCTTTGATCGTAGAGCCAGAAGATTGGCCTAATGCGATTTGAATAAGGAAGGATGCCCAAGGCGAAGAGTGTTGCCCCATCCGAGCTCAACTTTGTGCCCGAGCACGTGCAGACCTGTAGGTGAGCTGAATTCGAGAAGTGAACCACTTACGTGTAACTCTCCCTTCGAACGCTTTTGAAGACAGACTTAGGTCGTCTGCTCATGTTTGAAAAATCTCTGCCAGTCTAACAAGGGAACCTCTGCGTCAAACGGATCTCAATGATGCATTCAAGAATAGGTTCTTTGGCAAAAGGATTAATATGTTCCAGTTTTCCTAATTTCTAAATAGAACGTGTGTTTAAATATAAGCCTAAAGTTCGTTAATTTTAAAATTACTACTAACACAGCGGCGCGATAATTATCGGTAGCCGTGGTGTAGTGGTTAGAGTGCGCGGCGGCAAAGCACAAGTTCGTGGGTTCGATTAGGAACGGCAATGACTTTTCTTCCGCAAATTTTATTCCTTTTCGTGAATGTTTTAACAATTTCTTTGTTACATTCAGGAACCACTCTTTGCTATTTTTACGCTTGATATATTTTTGGCTGAAAAAAAACATAATCTATCTGGTAAATAATTTATTCATCGATAGCGATTTTTTCTACACAGATTCTCACGAATTCGTGGTCGTCAGAAATTGGGAAAGTGATCCCAAAAAGGTGCGTACAATGTTAAAACAATGAATTCGCGAGAAAACGTAGAAAACATCGCTATTCTTTGATTTTAACCTATTCTTGAATGTATCATTGAGATCTATTTGACGCAGAGTTTCCGACTTGTAATTTGGCACTCTCTGCCTCAAGTTTACTGCTATTATTAGTATTAGTATTGTTAAAAGTGCTTCGACAGCTTAGGTCATTTCGCACGTAGGCCCCCACCGGGAATCAATCCCGGAACCGCTTTCACCGAAGTCGAACGCGTTGCCCACTTGGCTATCCGGGTGCCCCGTTTACTGCTATTGGATATCATTGAACGGCTTTTCGATTTGTAGTCAACCATAATTTTCATAACGTATACATATTTTGTTTTTACTATAATTTCGTAGTAGTAGTAGTATTGTTAAAAGTGCTTCGACAGCTGAGGTCATTTCGCTCATAAGCTCCCACCGGGAATCGAACCCGGGACCGCTTTCATTAAAGTGGAACGCGTTGCCCACTTGGCTATCGGGAGGCCCTGTCATTTCGTTGTGCGTCTCATTATCATATGCGTGGTGTCCAACCACTTCAAGGATTAGCTTTGATATTCGTGTAAAATATCCTTATATATTTGTGTTCACAGAATTGAACTTGGCATAAAATTTATCCGAACGTCCACTTCTCTCAGTAAGTGATCAGTGTATTACATACTCCGTATTTGCATGAATCTAATACGATTTATTCCCCTTCGAGCTTTCCCAGAAAATGGGATTTATCATACAAGCGTAAGCAAAATCCTAGCCTTGATTTCAATTACGTAATTTATACATACACATTTATAAAACCACCATATTTTTTTTTAATGATTTTGAAATAATTTATGAATTGACGTATCAAACTCATTTAAATTGAAAATTTCTAGGATTGAATTTTAACTTGTATATATTTCACTAGGAAAAGGGTTTTTGGTGACTTGGCAAGATACGGCGGAAAAACGTACATCCCGTCAACCTTTTCTCATGTCCGTTTTTCCTTGTTTATGTTTATTTAGTTTTCCAACCTTGCGTTGAATTGTGAATACCTCTCAATAAGTATTATCTATCTTTGATTTTTACATGTTTATCAATACAATTATTAACTATATCATTTATGTATTATTTATGTTATTACCCTAATTGATTACTGTTCAAAGTTAAATAACCTCCCTTGTGGTTTTATATCAAAAGGACAGCATATTGATCACTTAAAAGAAGGTGGAGCAAGGAAAACATTATTACAGGAAACGGGGCGCAATAATTCTAGACACACTGATGAAGTCGGAAAAAGGCCCCGCCCTGATGGAAGGTTAATATTTTCATTCCTATTGCCGAATTTCAGTTATTGCTTCATGCCTCTCCCCATCTTTCAAACGGCATGATTCAGAATTGAAAGATTTATCAGTCACCGTGCATTTTTCCCTCGCACAGAAAGTGGACCGCAAAAGCCACTTTCGATAGCACAGAAGTTTTTGTCCCCTCAAAAATCGAATGCGGTAAATGATTCACCTTCGACTTGATTGAATCGATCGGATTTAATCATATTTCCGGCGCTCTTGACGTTAAGCCACGAACGGCCGTACAAATTTATGAACTCATTAAATATTTTGCGTTTTTCATCGCCGGCATTCATTTTTATATCCCCGGTTTTGTTACAGCGAGCCAATTTAGCCTGGAGTGCTTCCAGCGTTCGCGGAGGCGCGAAAATGGTGATAAACTCAGACGCCACTTTGCCCGCACAACGAGGAAATATTTATATTCGTCTGCATAAACCAATCCCTCTAGGGCTGTCACTCTTTTCGACGCTATCATTTGTACCCTTCCATCGCCACTCTCCTCGAATCTAGTTTCAAGCGATTTAAGATGACGCAGGGCGTTTTGGCTTCCCTTCGCCCACTCCCATTTCCCGAACAACTCCGTCACTCCTTCGTCGACGTTAAGTCTTCATCATCGCACTTTTCCCCGTCTTCTGTTATTCTCACCTTAAGTTTAGAGTTAATTTTCCCTTGTCTCTCGTAAACCCCACATTAGTAGCGTGTTCGTCTGCAAAATCAGTACAGTTTCCCTACGCGCCTCAACTAATTACGGAAATGTAACTCCATTCATCTCGCGCTTTCATTAATTTTATTGTGCGTTAGCTCCTACCCCTTAATTGGTACGTTTTGAACGGTTTCCGAGCTGTCAGACTCCCAGATAAATTACTGTCAGCTTTCTCTCTTGAAAGCAGGTTGGGAGTCCGCGATTTTTTCTCTCTATTGCATATAATTATCTCAGTCGATAATTATATCCTCAACCGTTAATCATTACTTATTTGAAAATGTTGATGCGTTGTGTAATCCATCATGAGATGAAAGGTTGGGATTATTTTATAGCAAATTTAAACCCTTAAAGATTTTCAGCCCAAAGATGGTATCTGCTAAGAAAGAGGAAAAATATATTCTTTCTTTGAAACGTTAGGTCTTTAAGTGCTTTTAATGGACTTATTCATCGTATATCAGGATTTAAAAGTAAAATTGTTCTCTTATATAACGTTTGTGCCCCATTTTCTCATAGAAAATGATGGGTTTCTCATTAAAACGGTTCGTTAGAAAGGTAAGATTCAGTAAGCCTCTCTTCTAGCTAACCTCATTAATTAGCTCTGCTATAGATATATTCTGGAATGACTGAAAATGAGGAAAGAAGCTAAAAATTTGGTTTATGGGGAAGACATAACTAAAATTGAGAGTTAGCTGAGAAGAAACGTTGTTGGAAAACACCATTACAAGGAGTGAAAAACAGCGGATTCGTAGGGATAAAAAAACCAACAAACTCTCTATGTAGTGCTGTTTATGAAAATGAGATATAGAAAACATAAATGGGGGAAATAACCAAAAATAAAAATGCTATAAAATAACATAACGAAACATATCAAGGGATATTTGTTGAATCATTTCCATAATTTGTTAAAGGATATGATACAAAACCAGTTAATTGTGGACTTGTCTAGTTTTGTGTCATAATCTTTAATAAAAAATGACAGAAATGGGAAATAATGTGTTTCTGTTACACTTACCATTTAAAGCATAAAGTGTTGGAAAGAATTAGAAAATGTTGTTTAAGCATCAATATAGGAAATTAAAGTTGGAGAAAAGAAAAACGTGGTAAAATACTGTAAGAAGCCATAAAGAAATAATACTTATACTTTTACTACAGAATAAGGTATATTATTTCTATTTGTCTTTAATATGGAAAGCTACCACAAAGTCGAGGCCAAGCTAGTGGATTCAAAAACACTGTAAGGTTTGAAAAGCTCTTTAATTAAGCGAAGAAAGGTCAGCAAAACGGATTTTTCCAATACTTGCCTCAGTTTTTCCTAAAATAGTAGCCCATAAAAATGAAGTCTTAGACATCTCCTAAACTCATTCTTTGTTCTTTCATACGTAACGTGTGCTTTGCGCTGATCGTAGCCGTTGAAGTATGACAAAAACGGTTAAACATGACAATGATTTACAATGATTCTGCTTGAAGTGTAACAAAACTAAGGACTATTAACTACTGCATGATCGATTGAGATGGTTCACTTATCAAGTTATATTCTTTGCAACCTCAGCCGTTAAACTGTTCTTTTTTAGTACTTTGTTCGTAATTTTATTCCCTCAATCGGTCTCTATTCATGGGATTCCGCATTCCGTTCCGAAACCGCGGAACGTACTTCTGTGCCGATTCCCCATTGAAGGGAATAATAATGACGTACCGCAAGAGCAAGTGACGTCATTCGTACGTCCGAATTGCGGTGGAAATACAAAAGATGGGGGAGAAAATGGGTTTATTCAAGTGCCCGACTCTATAGGCGTAAGCCCCTTTAACCCCGTACATAATTCGGGCATGCAACCCGCGATACACACAAGCCGCACTCCTTGCCTATACGGCAAGGCGCTCTTATAAAATAGCGGGACTGCTATCTTATCTTGAGCTCATGAAAAAAATGCACGTATTTAAATAATTTTATTTCTCAATTTTATTTTGCTACCTCGAGCGAGAATGGAATGAAAAATAGGTTTTTTATAATATAAAAATACAATGGTACTTTGGTAAACGATGGTAATCCTTTCCAAGAATGTCGTCGTTAACCAAAACCGTGGTTATCCAAGGCGCGATTTTCCACAGCCAAACTGCATGACAAATATGCAGATAAAAATCATTAATATGTCATTCAAATATGGTACATATAATTAATTTAATTGAATTTGCAACAAAAAATTATCATTAATTAAATCTACAGCATTAAAAGCAGTTTTTAATCGTCAATCTTCACCAGATGTCGTAAACGAAAGCATGCGTCGTTATTGAGAAAATTTTTGATCACAACTGTACGTCGTTAACCAGACACGGCGTTAGAGAAGGCCGTCGCTAACCAAGGTAGCACTGTATTTAAATTCGTCTTCCCTCGTAAAATGTCGATGTTGTGATATGTGAGCGTAGAAAGTATGCCTCTTAAATGTTGATTTCATATGCGCCTTAAGGTTTTATGTGCGGCTGAACGGAACATGCGGCTTTCCGATGAAGAAAGGTTCCCCACCTCCAAAATGGGACATAAGAAAGCGATCGTATACCTTTTCCTCCTCGGTTTCTCCGAGTTTTCCGAAATAGGACTGACAGTGGCAATCTCCCTGGCTCTTTTCCCTTGGTTGTGTTCGCGCAATTTGACAGTCTTTTTACGCTAGTGACATTGACGATAGAGGTGTTCATTGCCCATGGATCGTGACTTTTATCTTTATTTCGCGAAGGGCTTCCAGGTACGCTTTTCCTCAGCCGCTGACAAAGGGTATTTTATGTTTACTGTGGGTGATTGGATAACACCTCCCCTTTGCGTCGATAAAGGGGGCGCAGAAATGGAATTGTATTCGACTCGAGTGTAATCCCGGCATAGAAGAGAGCGTAGGTGACTTTTCTGTTTCGTGAATGTTTTATTCGAGTCGTAGGCCGTCGTGTTTTCTGCTGATGCGATTCGATTGCTAATAACAATCGGAGAAAAATGATTTCATCGCCCGCGAAGCGTAACGCATTTTTCATTTTTCTGCGGTGCGTGGTTGTAATTGAAGTCCGTCAATCTAAAATTAATTGCCAGTGCCCTCCCTTTTTTCGGCTCCAATATCTCGTTTCCATTAATCTTTCGTCGCGTTCATTTGTGAAATGTTGGCGCGGATAATGATTTAACGACGAAAGAATCTCTTATTGAGCTGTCAAGTTTCTTACATCCTCTATGTTTAATTAACTCATTGTTTCCTAGAAACTCCGCACGCGTGGTTTGTTTCGAGGGATCATTGGTCCTTTCTGTGTGTGTGAAATTCCTTTGTCGGTTGATTTTTTTTCTCACCCTTAAATCTTTACCAAATCGTGTCTGATACTTTCGAAATGAGTTGCAGTGGAATTTTTTACTGATACAATCGGTGATACCTCGGCCCCAATTTCAAATAAAATTGTTCTCAAGTTTCAATTTGAGTGAATGGGGAATAAGAACAACTTGTAACGTTACCGCAGGATTCAATACATACGACCTAGGTTTCGACGCGTAGCGTCAACATCAGGTACCTATAAAATAGAATTTTTCCACTTCGCGGACAAAAAGCGAGCTATGAACCAATATGAACTATTAGAAAGTGTTGAAATTCTTGCAAACCCTTCCTCTACGATCGTCAAAACCTTTACCGCTATTCTTCCACTATCCTTTTTTTCCACCGTCATTACTTTGTCTCATTTCTTTTACCCCATCTAACCCTCCCACGCTTATTCCCCCTCTCTCTGCTTTCCCCTCTCAACCACTATATATTGCGACTGTTTTTCGTTTCTTGTACCTGAAGATGAGGCTACGCGTCGAAACAAAGGTCGTATTTATTAAATCCTGTGGGAACGTGTACAAGTTATCCTTATTCCCCTTTCATCATGAAGAGCTACCACAAAGTTGAGGCCGAAATAGAGGATTTTGTTTCAATTTGGAAAATGGAATTTATCTGTCCGTTCTACTTTACTCTGAATTTCGGACGTTTTTGAATAAAATCTTGCTTCCTCTAAAGGAAAACAGAGCAATTTTTGTCATATAGGTAAATTCTGGCTTAACCTATTTGGACGTCCATTGCGAAATTAACTGGTGTAATAGTTGATATTTGCTGTCTTTTCTTTTGCTCTATATTGTTCTATATATTAACAGAGAAATATTCTATTTCAGCGTCTGTCATGTCTTTCGATAATGTTTACAGAAACGTCTCTTGCCCGCCAAATTTATCTGTTAATGTTCAGCAAGACTGAAGTTCTAAGTAAATGTTGCAAAACTCATAGATTTGGCCTAAAATAAAATATAACTTAGTAAATTTATTGTTAAGGAGAGAAATTGGTTGCGGAAAAGTTACAGGTATTTTTGTGGAAGGGTTCATGCCCGATTCCAAATTTTAAGTAGTAACCCTCCTTCATTACTGTACCTTAAGGCGATTATTATATTCATTCGATCTAAATCAAAATCCAATCTATTCATTCGTAACACATACAAAAGAATACAGATATTATTTAAAGGTAATAGGTAACTGCCATTGGATAGATTATCAGTAGCAGGTATAAAGTGATTGGCATTGGATAGATTATCAATATACTAACTGTCATAAAGTGGAAAAGAAGAAAGAAATAAAGAAATGGGCCCATATGAAAAACCGAAATCAAAGCATTGGATGAGGCTTAATTCATTTCGTTTTTACTATATGTGAAGTTTTCAGCCTGGAGGTCGGTTTCAGCCCTCAACCATTTACTGCCAAAAGCTCAGGAGAGGGCAACTGAGGAATGAGGCTGCAATTCTATTAGTGGAACGAATTTACAAGTGCAGTATCAGTGAAATAAGTGCAACAGGATGAGTGTAGTCATCGTAAATGAATGCCATCAATAATATAATTCATACCCTATCAGTTTTCATTTTATCATAGCCACGAACGAAACGGACAAAAGCAAATGGAAAATAAAATTTTCACAATATTTTACCGAAAGGAAAGTGAAAATATTCCATTCATCAAGATATTTTAGCAAGAGAGTTTTATGTGATAAAATGTCTAAATTCGGGGACGATTTAGCAATCGCTCTCGAATTATCTCTCGAATACGTAAATAATTAGAGTATCGCGATGCCTTTCTGTCCAATTAGTCTTTCTCCAGCACCCACTCAATACCTTCCGCAGCGCCAGATAATCGAGGAGTTTCGATTGACGTTGCTAAAATCGACCCCTCTTTTCTTTCCATTCCGAAGCATTTCTGAAAGGCCACTCTCGTTTCGAGGACTCCGCTGAGCAGGGCCAGCGTTTTTCTCTCCATACGAAGCACTCCACTCAGAGGTGAGATTCACCTTGTTGGCCATTTTTTGCGCCCCTCTTTTCTAATCCCTCTCTTTATTTTCCTCGTCGATCGCGAGGATCCCGAATGCCGCGATGAACCCCAAAGGATTCTCTTCTATTTCGAAGAGAGCCCTATGAGGTTCATCTCCTCCCCCTTCCTATTTTTATCCATCCTCCCGCTAATACTGATAGTTCGTTGAATTTTAAAAATGTTGGAGGATAAAATATTGACTCGGTTTTTAATTGAATATTGCGGTGCGGCCCCAGCTTACTTCTGTTGACTGTATGACGCGATGATAACTCCTTCTCCTTCCGTCCCTGAATTATTTGTCTTCGGCCGCGCTTTCCGGACGTTTCAACTTTGGCAATCCGGGTTTAATTTCCAAGTTCGCGGATAAATGTGTGTCTTCTGGAAGTTACGAATTGAATAAATAATTTCGTATGTAAGAGTCTTCTTCGGAACACGTGTGGTTAAACCGATCCGCGACTTCATTAAACTTCCTATTGCTTATGTTATCCTCCCATGCCTCGCAGAAGGCGATCTGTAAATATTTCACCCGTCATGCAATTTTGTGTAAAAGGTATCGTTTGATTAGTTGGCCCGAGTTTGGCCAAATGAGATTTGCGTAAGGTAATCAGTTCAGCTAAATATTTTCCCAAGTCGTCTATTCATTTCAGGTTCCGTTATTTTTGGAACGATAGCTCTCCTGCAATTTGTGGATTTTATTTCCCTCTGTTGTATCTCAAACTCGTTCTGATGGTTAGTTGAAACCCTCGGGACCGTGAATTAATCGATAATTGATGGAGATGGGATATCTACGTTTGAAAGTCTTCCTTCGCTGAAATCATATCCGGTCGTGTCGCAAAAATATTGGATATAATCCCTGACTCATCTCTAAGGAATAACTGATATTGAAAACGCATAAAATTCGCGCGGCTTGAAATATAAATGGCGTTTGGAGAGAGATTTGTGGGGACGAAGCGTAAAATATGTATTTCTCGTATTTTTTATTGGCCGTCGATGGTGAGGTACAAATAAAAAAGGGGTACGATTATATTGCATCCAGTTTTTGTAATTGTTTGTAACGGACGTGTGGATTACTTTTATCGAAATTACAAGTTGGTAGATTATTAGAAAATTAGTAAATTACTCTGTAATTTTTCTCGTGCGGGCGATTATATTCATACACTTTCAAGATTTAGGTACAAACGTTATAGGCAAATTTCTAAGCGAAGAAATATTACTGCATCAAAAACAAAGGCCAATTTCATGTATGCAACGTATATTTACTACAGGAAACTCCTGTATGGACCTGTTACACCTTGTGGAATTGTACCTTTCTGTACTTATGATAAATTTATCATGAAATCACAAACTTCGGTTTTAAAATTACATCTCATTACAATGATTTTTGTTCCTTGCTTCATTCTGAGAGTCAGTCTCCAGTTTCTTTTTTATGTTATGTAATACAACGGCGGACAAGCTATGGAACCGATAAACCGTGATCTGAGGGAACTTGTTTTCCCCCTCTGTACACGGACGACCTCGCTTTGGAAAGTCTCATTTTCGACGCTGCCCCCTTTCAGAACGAGTTTCGCCACGGCACCTGCACGGTCACTTGTCAATGCGTCGCCGTTCAAAGGAATGTCCGTCTCCTGGAGACGCCGTGACCTCTTTGCCTCCGGCGAAGAATTTCGCAACGCCACCCACGGGCGCCAAAGGCCCGTCACCGTCCAGCACAAAAGCGACTTCACGCGAGATTCGCGGCCCGTTTAGCTTTCCCTTTTTATCCAACAGCTCATGAAATTTGGATGCGCAACCCTTGGGCGAGCTGATGAGTTCCGACTCCGTTGAACCTCGGAGGCGTTCGATACCGAAGTCCCACGGGGTCGTTAGTGTCTTAGGGAAGAAGAGGTGACGGGACGAAAGAGCGGTATCCTTGCGAAAATGAAAGGGGCAAAGGTTGGAGCGAGATGAAGAGGTTCGTGATGAATGAACCAAGCGGCGGGACGTTGCAAGAGTCGGTGGCCCCGACCACCTTGTTGACACGAACGGCTCGTGCGAAAAAAGGAACACAAACATCGAAAATTTCTCCGTGAGAGCTCGAGGCTTTGCTACGTATTACCGCCGACCATTCCCTCATGCTCTCCGTCACTCTGAGTAACGGGCCGTCCGTCCGTGTGAGCGACGTCGCTGGACCTTATGGCTCGGTGATTAACTCCTGGGAGAGGAGTCCGTCCCTCGGGAATGCTCCGAATTCGCTATTGACTTTGTGTCGTTTCTGTTTCCGGGAAACGGTCGTTTGTTTGCCTCCCAATCGCGCGGGCCCAGTTATGTATTTGCGCAAGTTGAAAATTGGAAAGGTATTTGGGTTAATGTGCCCCGCCATCTTTTTGCCGCAACGTCAGTCGCTGGTTTATCCAAGGTTTGCTGGTCGGCAAGTGCGGCGATTAGTCCGAGTTCTTACTGTTTGCCATTCCAGTAAGGAGTTTTTAGGTCACAGCTTCAATCGACATTTGCCGCAGCTCTTAATTGTGACTTATCTTTCAGATCAGCGTGATTTGAAGTTTTCCATGTGAGATTTATTCGTGAACACATTGACCTCTCCGAAATGATGATGTAGAAATGAAAGAGAAAAAGTCTGCCGTAGTCGGGAATCGAACCCGGGTCTCCGGCCGGTCACTAAGTTACCACGCCAGAACTATCTCTCCAAATTCTTAGGATTTGATCGGACTCGGTGTGCTTTTTTTCTTTTAAAAAGAAATACGTTAAAACTTCCTTTTGCCCCTACGAGAGGACTTGTGGAAGGAAGCTGAGATTTTATCGATCGACAAAAGAGTGACGTATTACTATTTTAAAGCATCTACCAAGGAATTTTTCAATGAAAGCATTATGATTAATCAAAATATTAACGTTTATATTTGATGAATTAATTAATTTTATGTATTCTAAGTTTTGATGTATAATTATCCACACTTCCATTATTATTAGTTTATGCAGTTCGACTATGCAGTTACTGTGTGAATATTACCTGGATCTATTATGTGCTTATTGTCTTGGTAATGTTCTTATGCATCTTTTAGCTATTACGATGTACTATAATATACTACTCGTACTATAGGTAGGTCTTTTCACACCCCTTTCCTTCGTTGTATTTTCCTGCAGTGGATAATTTTTTCCATAAGAATCTCTTTGGTTTTTTTACGTCCACATTTCTTCTCACTTTTCTTTTTCTATCTTCTTTAATAAACAACTGTATGAAATATGACGATGGGTTAGATGGAAGAGGAGACTTACTCTCAATCTCGCCCAAACAAAGTAGTTGAAATAATCCTGTATTATTAGGATACAATAACTCATGAACCTACTCGATTTCATTTGCAAACGAACATCCTTTATGGCTTAAAATCGTACGCTATTTAATTAGACGCAATACCTTTTAAATCCATGAAGTTTTTCTCATTAGTAACTGCGAACAAAGAAACTTTAAAGGCTCGTTAAATAAAAAAAAAATGTTTGCATCCAAGCGATGTCTTGTATCACAATGACTAGCCGTATTTTTCGGCAGTATTTAACCCGCTCACGAATTAAGCTCTCGCCATCCCGTTAATTCGGAAGCATTTGAGCCTTTAATTACTTTTGCTTCACACCGCTATAGAAATCCCACCGCATTTTATTATAAATGACCGAATTCCTGGGATACATTCAGTGATTTTCTGCCTAAAACTCATCGGCGTGTGTAATTTAATGCATTTCACCTCACCGGTGACGCTTAATTTAATAATCGCTCGCTATCATATAGCTAGAGCGTTTGAATCCCGCCGACGGGCCCTCTTAATTCATTCGCTTTCGTTAAAACCGAGCGGAAACATCCATTCCGTTTCGCTCCAATTCAAATCCGCGGCGATTCAATTTTAAACCAGCGCTAACAAGAGATTGTTCCTCCGCTGACGTCACAGTAGGATGCGATCATCTGTTTCCGGCGAAATCCTTAAGCCGGCTCGAGTTTTAAAGTAAATGCCCCCAAATCCCCCGTAATTCCGAAGAAGTGTATGATTCTGCGGGGATTTTTTCCCCGTCGACCCGTTTTCCATCCGCTTGCTGGAAAATAAACATGTGGGAGGAGAGATAAAGCCTCGGAGGCATTGCGTGCGCCACTTGAAACCAACGCTCTCTCCGCACGAGGCGTGCTCCAGCGATGGAAAAACCGTACGCGATCAGGGACTGGGTCGTCCTCTCCGGGCCGGAACGTCACGTCCGCATGCGGGGACCCCCTGCCAATCACTCGACAGCCCGGCAATTACGGGGCCCGTGACCTGCGGCATACCAATGAGCACGGACTCTGCCTCACCTCCCGCCCCCGCGCCGCCACCTCCGACGTTTGTTTATAAGGTTCTGGCATTGTGGGCTCATGCAGATGCTGCGGAACGATTCCAGTTCCAGAGTGGCCGCCCCTTTGAGCTCATCTGCGCCCCCTTTACTCCAGCCGCACGCTCGTTTCTTTTTCCCATTTTACCTGCTTACTCTCTCTCTCTGTCGTTTTGTTTGCCTGTCCGTCCACCCGTCTAGTACATTCCTCCCGTTCCCTCTCGTTCTTCCCGCTTTTCACTCATGTTGACACTTTCGTCCGCCTTTCCTCTCCCTGAAAAACTGACTCTCTTTCATCAGATACGTTTTAACCTGCCCGTTTGCACTTTATTTCCGTAAGGAAAATAAACAATAGTCGAACCGAATACTCCATGCGTACTAGATCCTGAACCAAACGGTTCCCAAGAAAAAATCTGTTATGCAAACTCATAGCCGACGTATAAACGGAGTTTTATAGTAGTGCTATAGCGAATCATCGTAAAACGATGCAACTTAAACCGTGGTATAAGTGTATATGTTAATGAATTGCCAAATCTAGCATTTTAAAAATTATTGCAAGTATCTGATATTATTTAGTATTCTATTTTGAATGTATCTTTTGTATACTTTTGTCTCAGTTTGTTTATGGCTCTGATGATATGAAATCTACTGAGGTATGAGTTATGCTGAATAATAGCATTAATTCTCATTATGCAGTGTTACGAAAAGTGTTACTCGTAGAGTCATTTTACTTCACTAACGTGGGCTTGTTCTGCTTATAGCATTCTGGCTCAGCAAGGAAAGCAAGGGTAAACTACCTCACTCCTCATCTTTCCTATTAAGCCTCATTTATCTGTTTAGCTACCAATAGCTAGGAGGGGATGAGGTCCCAATCGGCCTTCGGGCTGAATACTTTACAGACATCCTATTTTGAATTTACCAGCAATTCGCTTATCCTGCCCAGAGATTGGTGTTACGGTGAATGAATGCCCATGCCTATGTAAGTACCCTGTAAGCCACCTTTCGGGGTGTGGCAGGGGGCAATGAACGTCTTTATTAGGAGAGATTAGGATCCTATACTTCTTCCATCAATCCCATAGCCTAAATTAATGTTGCGGTAATGAAATACAATTGTAAAAATCAAGTAAGAGAGCATCAGAAACAATAGAATTAAATTTGATAATTTAAAGTCTTCATGATATTTTAAGAAACATTTACCTGCTGCAGGTCAACCTCACTTAGAATGGGGAAGGAAAATCCAACTACCTACCTTTTTATGAAGTACTCGGCTCGGAGGCCTATTTGAACCTAACCGTCTAATAATAGCTACCGTTAGCTTTGTAAGAAGAGGGAAAATGTGGTTTTCTGCCCTCACTGAACCAGAATTCCATGAGTGAAACAAGTTCACGACCATCGCTGTGACACATGACGTAGTTGAACTATGGTTGACATTGTCGTGGCACTCAATGAGGAGTCACCAAAATGAAACCGTTACTCAGCTTCGCTCACACCTCTGCTTTCAAATTATTACAGCGACGAAGAACGCAGTTCCTCTTTGATCCGCCGCCTAATAAGGAAAAATACCCATTTTTCTAACCTCTCTATCATTTACTATCCATCTCTTTTCTCTCGCCACCTTTTTCCTTTCTCCACTCATGATGAGCACAGTCCACGGACTCCCTCTCATATCTCGAAACGTGAGGGATGTGTGTTGGACCACACTCGTGTCTCTCCCGCTCGGGATTAAGGTTATTCAGCAAGCCTGGAATGTGCGAGGAGTGGAACCGTTGGATTTTGAGCGCAGCCTTTCTTCTATTTCGCAGCGCCTCGGTTAGCCACACACTGTCGCTGTAGCGTTCTCTCGCGGTGCGATAAATATATCGCTCTTCCCTCTTTAATAATCATTTCCCTCCCCTTTTTATCTCCGCTGACGGACGACCTCATCCGTCCACTCTCTCGCCGACGGAACAAAAGATCATTTTTATACGCGGGACCGTGTGTTGATGCGCAAACAACGAGACGGGAAGGTGATGAAAGTTTCGGGGAAGAACCAACAGCGGGGGAACATACATGCAAACTTTAACCAAATGTATGCGTGTTACGTTTGAAAGTTCATTAGGTATGAGCCATTGGTAATAGATATTTAGCATAACTTCCGAGCGTCCGCGAATTCTGCGTATTTTCATAACGACAATTGGATTCGGGGAGTTATGGTTTCAGGGAATGGAACGAAAATTTCGCTCGTGGTCGGGAACCGGTGTTCCGCTCGTGATCAGAAAGCGGTATTTCTTCTGCTTGAACGAAATTCCATTTCGCAACGCTGATGAAGCAAGTTGATGAGTGTGTGAGTCGTTTTTAGAATTTGGCGTTTCTGGTATTTTTTTCAACATTTCTCTCAAAATTACGGAATATAATCCTTAGTTTCTTCTTTGTTTTTTTTCTTTTGAAATAGTTATTTCAGTATTTTCACTAAACAAATCTAACCCATTCTTGTCTGCGATGTTCATCACATTTCTCCGATTACATTAACATTTCTGAGTCACATTGCATGGTTTATGGTTTTTACGTAAATGTTTCAAAAAATGCCAAACATTTTCCCTCGTGACACCCAGTCACGCCTTTTTGCTAGAACGATAGGTATATAATGCCTCGCCGGTCAATTTTTCACTTTCGAATTATTTGCCTATTTTGCAAGGGCCGATTCATGCACCGGGCAAGTGAGGCACATGTGTTAGAGCGCAGCAATCAATGAGGTGTAAATACTTGTGCATCGGAAAGTTGTTTGAACGCCACAAAACGAAACAAATTGGAAACGTAGAAATGTTCTATGTCTATTATAGTGATATGCTCATTGAAGTCGTATTTTAGTACAACATATAAAAAATATAAATATAACCCATCAATCACTCAGCATTGTTGTAGTAGCAAATGATTGTTGTATTGATGTAGCTTCACGTAATTATTACGCCGAAAGTAGTTGTGTGATTCGAGAGAGAAATAGTGATCTAGTGTAGCTAATAGTGTAGAATAGTGTAGCTAATAATCTCTTTAGCTCCTTCCAATTCACGATGTCACGTGAAATAATCGATCTTCATCATATGAAAGGGTTGTCTATAAAGATATATTTTAAGCGTACAAATATTTGTTAAAAAACTAGAGAATTGAGAATCGGGCTTTGAATGAAATATTTGTAGAAAATATGGGAGGAGGACTTAAGCCCGTCAGCAACCCCCTTGGTGGAAGCCTGTAGAGTAAACAATTTAGATAGCAGGTTTCCTATAAGCATCCTTAAGTTGTGATAATTGATCTACAGTATGTGGAATTACATTCGGAAGAGAAAATGTCGACATTTAAGCGAGCGTAAGCGTTTCATTTTACCTCAGGGAGGGTATGCATTGATAGCTTGTACTGTTCATCGCGGTCTCTATATATCGCGAGTGATCGATTAGTAAAAATTTTATCGTGGAAATAAGCCGTGTCACGTCAAAGAATCCATAATGCATCCTTCAGAGTGGGGTGCTTTCATACGACACAGCTCGGCATCTCATCGATTCTCAAGTGCCATTGAAAGTTAGCCCTCCGCCTTCGAGGATTTTTCGGGCGAATAAATACTCTCGGCTCATAGACGAATACTCGAATAGTCGAAGCTACGAAAACTTGCGGAGACTCCGTCATATTTGTATTTTATTACGAATTTTTGGGGGCTTGGGATTTCGTAGAATACGCGCTCGTATTCCTCTCTATAGCTTCGTTGAATGTAAGATCTATTCAGTCCGGAGACATATTCCTAAGTTGACATTAAAATCGAATACATACCACGTACCGAGAAACCGTGGACTCGGATCGCTGTAAGCGGATTCCCGCGTCGTACAAAACCCTCGCAACAAACATTTCCCCGTGTCCCCTTTCTTACCCGCTTCTTGGAATTCTGCAAACAGGCAGCTTTTATCATAAAGGGCGAACAAACTCAATTTCGGGAGAGATGCAGGAAAACGAACGCAGGTGACGTTGAAGGATGAGGAAGAGGGAAATGACGGAAGCGGCAGAGTGTG
Source organism: Ladona fulva (assembly GCA_000376725.2). Taxonomy (NCBI): domain Eukaryota; kingdom Metazoa; phylum Arthropoda; class Insecta; order Odonata; family Libellulidae; genus Ladona; species Ladona fulva. Next base: position 1,535,537 of record KZ308156.1, read on the forward strand.
GGAGGTTTTCCTCTTATTTAGAGAGGAGCGTGTGGCGGGAATGAAATGGGAGGTTGAGAAAGAAAACGGGCCGAATTTAAAGCGAAACAAAGGGGGAGTGGTGGAGGAAGAACTCTAAAGAAGTCTTAACCGATTAATGGGGAAAGGGGGTTAAGATGCGATCCTCTTGATGCCCTCTCTTCGTGTTTGTTTCGGGCGGATTTCCAGTGTTGGGAATTCATAGATGGGTGTTTTCAAGGATCCATTAGTAGCTTCGCGGTTAATTTGCCTTTCATTCCTCTCTCTGGGGTTGACGCAAGCCGATCTGCAGAGTTACTTATGGAAATTATGCGCTTTACTCGGAAAAATTTGTATCTCTTCAAGGGTGCGAAATTAAGATTCGACTGTACCATACACCTATTCTTCTCCGACATAAGCTGATTAACTGAAAGGATGTGAAAGTTCGACTGTATACTTATTCAACCTGACACAAGCCGTTCTGCGGAGTTACTTATGGAAATTATGCGGTTGTACTCGGAAAAATTTGTGCCTCTTCAAGGGTGGGAAATTAAGGCTCGACTGTATACAAAGCTATTCCTTGCGTTCGGTAGATTATTTTTACGACGCTAACCTCGTTAGTTAACAAATGCTTTCCAAATGCTTTCTTGTCACCAGGAAAGGATTGAGCTGTTTCGAAGCCTTTCTGGCATCCTCGACGGCAATATTCTCTATTACTGCCATCCAAAAGGCGATAAAACAATATTGTTCAATATTAAAAATTGTAAAATTTTCTGGAATTCGTGTAGAAAGAGTTAAGTTCTGTAGAGAATTAAAAAAACGAACCTTTCGGCCTCGCTCTGATCTATGAAAAATGATCATATGAGAGAAATGAGTGGAATGTGTGACCCGACACATTCACACCTGTGATATGAGTGGATACGATGACCCTATAAATAAATCTTTTTGAATGTAACTACCGAATGAGTGCTGTTATTCTGCAGTTTCTTTTCTGTTATTCTACATCATTAACTCACCCCAGTGGTCACTCGTATCCAGTGGCTTTCACGTTAGCACAGTCATGAACACTAGCAAAAAGTAAATTGGAGCGTTCTTTTTATTCCTGTGTCAAATGACTACTGAAAATACGAAATTCATCTAAATGCGTTTGCAGAGTCTACGGTAACATTCCCGATTATTAATTTCAGCGGTCGTCACTGATTAATCTCACGACGTAACTTGCGTAGCAAGACGTAACGACGTAGCTTTATATTACAAAATATGAAATGTAAACTTCGTTAAGGCCAAAAAATAGCCCTAATTTTTTTCCCTTTACTGAGCCATTTTAACCGAGTGTGGTCAACATCTTATTTAATACTCAGAGCTGTGCTCCCTTCGATCCTAAGGGTTATATCAATTTACCCTCAGGGTGTGAGACTTAGAGAATTTATGAGAATGGTTTACCCGTTTCCTGTTTTTTATTCTGGCCTTTTATTTTCATCACTATATCCTTTCATAAAGATAACAAATATTTACTATCTCTTCTTCCCTCAAATTTTTATGTGACTTCCAGGATGTCGAAAATTTGAAAAATGAATATTGTGCTAGTAATGATAAAATACGACGACGCTTACATTGAACTTCTCGGAACTAATATCATGTTCTTGTTCATGCCAGAATTAGGACGTTAAATTCCGTACGAACGAAGGAAGATTCCCTCTAAAAATCAAAAATTTGATTCCAGGATTTATTGTTCCATTAAACAAACAAGTCCGATATAGCTAGAGATCTTTTACTAGATGAAATTACGATACCCTGTCATCTTGTATGATTTTTCTCCGAAGTTGCCACATTTTGTGCTTTTAATCTCACAATGTCTGAATAACATTTAGCCCGGAGGACGGTTTGAACTTTCAAAACTCATCATTAGCTACCAAGAGGAATGGAGAGGCAATGAGTCATACCAGCCCGGTTGAGGAGTGAGGCATTTTTCTCTTATTTTCTTTATTGGACTTGAGTTCTTGAAAAGATCTACGTACATACAGTTCAATTAACCTACGAGTAACACTTTTCATAACATTCAATGAGGAATGACTAAAATGAATGTCGTTATTCAGCATCGTTCATACCTCAGTAGCGTTCACGATACAGCCTTGAACAAGACAACGAGCTGTACGTTCGTACCTTTACCTAGAGCTAAAGGAAAAATATGCTTTTCATCAAGATATGCTTGTAATATATAAATTACTTTGTCTGCTACTACATTGTGAAGATAGCAGGGAATTAAGGAGCGCTCCTCAGCCCGTGCATTGTTTCCCAAGGCCGACAGGGACCAAAAAGGGGTCTTCATGACGAGTCCCCAGCGAAGCTACTTGGCGAGGGTCCAGTCAGGATTCTTATTATATCAGTGGGAAATAAGCTTTAGCTTTACATTACATCTTGACGTAACAATAAAATCATCAAATTGCCGCCGTATCTGTGCTTCTTACTTGCTCGGATTCTCTTTCGGTTGACAAAATTCCTTCGCTTGTCGTAATTGATTTGTTTTATCCTTTTCCGTTGTCCTCCCTCCTTCTCAAGGCCTTCGCAATCAATTTTTTCTTTCTCCATTCTTCCCATTTTCGATTCCCCTTTATTTTCCTCATTCTTCCTTCATAGCTATCATCCGAAGATTCCAATCTCCCGTTTCATATACGCTAAGCCATCTCTCTTGCCTGCATCTTTCGTCTGATTCACCTCATACATACTCTCTGACACTTTTCTCTTCCTCGCTCATGTATCGTATATTTTATCCCAGCGTTTTCCCGCGTACTTCGTTTACTTTTTGTTCCGTTTTCCCATTATTCCCCTTTCAGGCGATTTTTCCACTTTCGTACTTTTTTCATCTCTTTCTGGCTTCGCTCCCTTCCTCCCAGTTCTCTATCCCGTTCCATCTTTTTCGCCGTTTTGAAATAACGTATTACGCCGCCCCCCCTTTCGCATTCGGGGAGCGTTTTATATTCCGGCTCCGAATTCGGAAGCAAAGGGAAGCATCTCTGGCGCCGTGATTTCGTATCTGTGCGAGGAAGCCCTCACGGCGGTTCCCGCCCTCTCTTCCTAGGGAAGGAAGAATAAAGGGCAGTTGTGGAAATGAATCTTCCGTCCCCCGACCCACCTATTCGCCTTGCCCTTCCTCACTTCCCTTTTTCTTAACTGCATCCCTCTCACCTTTGCTGCCGCAGGAAAAGTCTTGCCCTTTCTGCCATTTACATTTTTCTTTTTAGGCGGCCTTCATCGCAGAAAGGAATGGCCCTATCCCTCCTCGTATAGGCATTTCTGTCTGCGAATAAGGAATCTCTAGATTTCTTTATGTCAGTGGGCTGTGTTTGAGTGTCTGTCACCTAGTATATCTTCCCATAGAATTATTATCATTGATATAGTTTGCAATTTGGCCTCGATCATGTGGCAGTCCTTGATCTACGCACATTTCTGTCTGCGAATCTCTAAATTTCTTTATGTCAGTGTGCTTTGTTTGAGTGGGTGTCACCTAGTTTATCTTCCCGTTCACCCCTTAGAATTGTTGTTATTAATTTAGTTTGCAATTTTGCTTCAGGTTAGATGGCAGTCCTTGATCCGTACCCATTACGTAACTCGGAAGTACAACTCTTATTAGAGTGTTCAACTAAGTTATACGCATTTCAACGTCAGTTGCACACAACTAACTTGATACTCTCGCTGTCACCTCAAGATGTAGAGCAGTAGAGCACGATTAACATCGCGCAGACATACATCTTGTGTACGCAGTTGTCAAGGGATATTGCCCTCCTTACTCAGTCCCACGTTTCATTGAACGCATTACTCCTTAACAGGTAACGGAAGCAACATTAAATTCCATCATAAAACAAATATACAACTATACTAGGAATATGGTAGTATTTAATTGTATCAGTTGGTGACATTAAAAATTGAAATACTTTGCAGCGTTGATTGAGACAAATACGAACAATTTAACCATTCTTGATGCCGTTTAGAATGTTTCATGTCGTCAGTTACGAATTATTTTTCATTTGAAGCCCTCTTGGAAGTACATGATTGTAATCAGGATGCAATGCATCCTTCATTAACATCGAAATTTGCTGTAAAGCGTTCGAAGAAATGGAAGTTGTTTCGTTTCACCAGTACTTACGTGGTGTGATAAAAAAGCGGAATTTTTAAATTTCCCGGGCTGTGTAACTCCAATTGTCAAAAAAAAATTCTGTCCATTGGTAGGCATGTCCTTGACGTACATTGTTAAGAGGAGCCATTTTGAAAACTTAGTCTATTGTTGGCAGTCAAAAAGGTTACTGGTGTTTAACTGTGATCGGCGATTCTGTCATGATCTCCTCAATTTTGCCAAAACGTCGTCCTTTCAAGGTTTTTCTCAGCTTCGGGAATAGGAAGAAAACACAGGGGGCCATTTCTGGTGAATACGGTGGTTGAGGCATCATAATGACGTATCTCACGCATATCTCTTATATGGTGAACTTCCCACGTTGAAATTCTTGGACAACTTTTTGTGAATATAAAATTACTCGATGAAAGTATGAAATTACCCATATTATTCGAAAGTTTGGAAGTAGAAAATTTTGAGAGAATAAAAAGGAAAAGATGCATTTATTATGTATTTTTTTATTTTTAAACAAAACATTTTTAGTCGCACAATAGAGGCGCAACGAAAGGTTCATATACTTGACCTATAGTCAGCCATTGAATTCATGAAGTCATATCTCCGACATTGATTCTCTGCGGGGATAGCGCGAGGGGTGGAATACATCCTTTATAATTAGAATTCTTCACTGAAGTATAATCTTAGCATAACCAGCCGTTAATGAGGTGTTATCAACCGCAGGGAAGTATTTCAAGGATCGGAGAGCGGTCTTCTCTCTGAATAGACTACCTCTTCACCTCTGCTTCTGAATGTCTTCCTTCTTCAATTTCCATCCTTCAGGATCGATTAGTCCTTTTGTCTTTACTCTTTTCATATATTCTCCTATTTGCCGTTTTTTTTAATGTTTCCTGTTTTAGTAAAAAGTGCCCAGGAAAGGTTTTTTTCATCCAAGCTTCAGTCCAAATAAACTTCTTCCGAAGAAGATGAGTTTCCTCGGCCGGGAAACGTATCATTTTTGCTGCAGCGTTAAGGATATTAAATGTTGCCCACGGTCGATTAAAAACCTGTGCTCTCTTCAAATTTACTTTTGCTTGGATTCCTTCCTCGCTTCTAAATTACTAGAGGTTGCGCAAAAACATGGACGCTGAACTCAAATTATGGGCTTATTTACAGGAAATGTGCTCTGTATCTAATCGTTTACCGCAATTAAAAGTAATCAAAAAGTTTAAGGCGATTTTGAAATTTGCAATCAATTAAAATCGCCGTGATTAAAAAAAAATATTAGATGTGGGGAATACGCGAATTCCAAACAGGAACTAGCATTAATCTTATTTTTTGATTCAAATCAGTGGCTTGTTCATTTTCTGCCATTTGTCTAAAATAATGCAAAAGTACTGGTGGAATTTCACATTTTCTATACAGTCTTTAAGAAGGGAATGTTCTTACTGATTAAAGCCGCCAAATGCAGAAAACTCCCTTTTGACTCAAATTCCAATTTAAGAGAACATCCTCATCGCTTATACTATTTATTTACGACGGAGACAGTCTCTTTGCATCGATGGCCGATTTACAATGAAACAATTTTTTATTTCACTATGTATTGAATTACTCTTACATACTCTCATAGCCATAGCGTCTTCTATATCATTGCAGTCGACAAGGCTGATACAAAAGTAAAAGACACACAAAAGAAACACAACATTTTCTCTCCTAAAAACAAAAGAAAATTGAAAAATATTTCATTTATCAATATATGGTAGCATTTCCTGTTCTATCCGCAAAAAAAAATTCCAGAATTTTTAGGTGAAGTAAAGGATATTGTCATTCCGGTAAACAACGAGCGCGATATTCTAAAAGCGACAAGCAAGCGTTACAAGGAAATAATCGCTAAAACAGGTAGCTACTTCTGGTCGTTCTTTCCGAATAGCATCATAGAATCTAATATGGTAGATTTGGTAAGGTGTTTAAAACACCCCCTGCCATACGCCACTGGCGGCTTGCAGGGTAAAAATCAAAAATCTAANTTCTCGCGGTCCTGCGCGGACGTTTTTTCTTTTTTTGTCGGAGGGATTGATTCCGTCTGCTGCTTCTTTTATTTTGCCTAACGAATCCGATCGATGGGGATGATTTTACGTGACGTTTGGAAGGGTGATAAGGGAAAATGAGGATGTTTGGATGCTCAGTTTGACCTTTAAAGGGATGAGAGGCGCATATGTTCGCTCGAATCAATTCTTTGAAGCCATCATCGAAAGCTGCGCGTCCTTAATGTAAATGCAAACATATATACAGATATATCACATACGGATGTATTGAATTGTGTATATATAATTAAATTTGAAACCATTCTGAATGACTATTAGTCCAATTGTAGCATATGTAGTAATAATGATAATAAATTATTTTAACCTTAAAATGATTTTAATAACTCTATACTTTCACGCTTTTATGCCAATGAAAATCTACTATGATATAATGAATTATCATAATCTACTCACCTAAAAGTCTAATAAACCATAAAATAATAGATAAGGTGTTAATACACCCCCTGCCATACGCCACTGTCGGCTTGCGGGGTGGAAATCTAAATCTAAAATTAGGAAAAGATTGAGAAGAATTCAGAAATTACCTTCCCATTTATTTTGAGGATGTGTTTTTAATGATCAACTGAGTACAGTTATCTTTACTATTGAAGTGCTTCATTGTTCATGGGTGGAAATAAAGTTTTACACGTATCGTTCAGTTATTAGGTTAGTGCTTCGCATTTTGGTTTTCCATATCTCCTCTGAAAAAATCCCGGCAAGGGCGCTATTACTTTGCTTTTACTTTTGCAACTTTGTCGAGGTTTTGAAAAAACTTCTCTGCGCATTGTCTCCACGGTTCTTAATTGTCAATAAGCTACGTCCATTAATATTGCCCCACAGCGAACGAGCGTGCTTTCTTAAGACGAAATTTAATGGCCTTTGCTAGACTAAGCCTCCGCGCTCATTCTACACGGAAAGGAGGCATTGTCGGATGCATCAAGTTTGTATGTGGCGAAGTAGGTTAATATCCGGTGGAAAAAGCGATCGTTAATTGACGTATTCTCGTATGAACTTCTGGAATTCGTGGGAGCCTCGGGTTCCGTAACCGCACGTGCTACGGATATTCCATGTGCAGATAAGAGTTGCGGGAATATTATTACTCTCCGAGCTTCCTTCGCATCCGCCGCGAATTCCTGTCACTCGTCATCTCTAGCGGTAATTTTATTCGGAGTTTTAAAATTCGAATTCGCTCGGTCAGCGTTCATGTGGTGAGGCGTTTGAAAGAGTCGTTGATTTCCGCGGGATTTTGAGTTTCCACGGAGACGGAATTTCAGCCATGGTTTGACGCTTGTGGCGATCCTTTTTTTTAATTGGAATGCTTGACATTTTATCGATTTTATACAACACGGATTTCGTTTGAAGTGATTTATACCGTATAAAACTATGAAACGTTGATTTAAAGTTGTAGGTTTCCAGTACCTTAAAGTTGGAATGGACGTTTAGCCTTAAAAGGTTTCATTCTGCATTCCTTTTGTTTATTTGAAAAGATCGATCTGATGTTAGTCGGTAAATTTTCAGTTAAATGACTGAGTTTTCGATACGTTCCCTCCTCGATTTACTTCTAACCGCATAATGTTTGTATTTTTCGTAATTTTAATAAACACCTTTAATCCTTTCGTAATGAATGGAGAATTTCTTTTTTATTTGTTAGGTTCTCTTTGCCTAACTTAAAAAACCTTACTGCCTTTCTAGGTTCCAAACGTATCTTAAGAATGGTATGTTTTATTATTTTTTAATCGATCCAATATTCTCGATTTATTATTCTCTATCGTCCCATACTTTTATGAAGTGTAACTACCATTGTGATATTCCGCTGAATTTTGAAATTTGGATCGATTTTTCGATTTATTCTTGGTAAATACGATGATGAAATGATCATTAAAACTAAATCGTTTACTTTTAATTTTTCATGAGTTTAACATTATTCCATTTGCGGACTTAAATAACAGTTCTTCAGGACTTGACATTTAAATTTTTGCGCCGATATTTCATAATCAATCCTCCAACTCGCTTCATCAATCGAATTACTTCGAATTTCATAGTTCCTTATCGGTGAGACTGAAAGCATTAGGGCGCCTCCCAGAAGATCGACGTATTATTCCATCCAAACGTTCCGATCGCGGAGCGACCACCGCCAACGTGCCAATGAGACGAGCCACGAATTTTCTCCCCTCGCGAATCGATTCATCGCCCGCAAAAATCATCGCGCAGATCCGCGATTTCCGAAGATAAAGATTTACCTGGCGACGCACCTCAGTCTCTATTGCGTCGGAATCCGTCCTCCTCTCCCTCGCCCACAAAAGTTATCGACTCTTTTATTTCAACAGACGACGTGGTTCCTTTCCTCCCCTCCGCCGCCCACCCTCCGGAGGACTCCTAACCTCAGCTGTTGTCGATCAATCAGCCCCTCGAGCAATCCCCTCTCGACTCATTGCCTCCTCTTTATCCAAGATACACACTCTCACCCTCACGACCCTCCCCCTTCACACTCACATCCATTTGCTCTTGCTAGGACTCGCCCTGCGGATGACTCCGCTGCCTGCAGACTGCACTGCGGTACGGGAGAGAGGGAGAACAGAGGAAGTCCGCCGCCGCCGCTTCACCTCCCCCGGCGGTCTCAACGCCTCCCCCCTTCGCCCTTCTCTACCTTCCCGCTCTCACTTCCTTCGCTCACCCCTTTCTCGTCCACCGTCGCATCGGGATCTACCGTTCGCCTCCACCTACTTCTTCTCCCCCCCACGAACCTCACTCTTTGTTCTACGTGCCGTTTTCCTTTACGTTTCGACCTTTTTTCCGTACACACGAGTTTTCCAGCAAGTGGCGCTGTATTATCTATCTCCGAAGATCGTTCTCGGGCGATATGTTAATGGGAAAAATCCTTATTATCGACCGCCACCGCGTATTATTCCACCCCTTTGTCGCCCTCGTGAAGTGGGAGTTTAAACTCGTTGCGGGGCGGCGTAAAAAAGAAAGTTAATTTTCTGTTCGGCGTTTATGTGCCGTCTACCCATCAACCTCGATGTGCCATCGCCACGGCTCCCTTTCCCCACCTGTGCCCTCTTGTATCAAAAGGAGGGAAATGCAGAGAAGATCAAAAGAAAGCAGCGTCTCTAACCTTGGTTGAGCGACGGAGGTGGATGTGGGCTGCATAAGTCACGGCGCTACCTTTTTCCATTGTGCCGTTTTTGGCAAGGGATGTCATGTCGCCAGGGTACACAATTGACCATTAGGAGGCAGTGAGAGTGACTTGTTCTCGCGGTCCTGCGCGGACGTTTTTTCTTTTTTTGTCGGAGGGATTGATTCCGTCTGCTGCTTCTTTTATTTTGCCTAACGAATCCGATCGATGGGGATGATTTTACGTGACGTTTGGAAGGGTGATAAGGGAAAATGAGGATGTTTGGATGCTCAGTTTGACCTTTAAAGGGATGAGAGGCGCATATGTTCGCTCGAATCAATTCTTTGAAGCCATCATCGAAAGCTGCGCGTCCTTAATGTAAATGCAAACATATATACAGATATATCACATACGGATGTATTGAATTGTGTATATATAATTAAATTTGAAACCATTCTGAATGAATTTTCTTGGCATTTACTATCTATCTGTATTTACTATATATATGTATCTATCTTCCCTATCACAATTTTCATTGCATTCAATAAGTTTTGATCAAAATGGCTGACATTCAGCTTCACTCATACTTCAGCATATTTAATGTAACCGCAGCCATGAACAAGACTGAAATGAAAGCGAATTAAAGATACGTTTTCCTCTATCCTGTACCCAAAACACGAATGAACATATTCCATCCATCAAGATACGCTAGCAGAAAAAGAAGACAAGTGTTCTTCAATGTTCATTGTTTAGTCTTATATATAAACTTCACATATACGTGAAGTATTAATTTACTATAAATGTACTTACTGTCTTCTTCAGGGTTTAATATTGGGATCTTTTTATTTCGATAACGATTGAATAATCTTCATTAAATCACACGAAGGAAAATGATAAATGGTTTATGTGAAATGCGCACGATATATTAATTCGTTTTAAAGGAATTAACGGCATTAAATACCACCAAATTAAGCTTCGGCCTCACCCTAAATTCTGAAACAATCAACTGAGGCTTTCCTGAAATAATTTATTCGGTTCCTCTAACACGTGACATCGTTAACAAGAAAGTCGACGAATTTGAAGGCAGTATGAAGATATGAAACTCTTATCAGAGCGGATAAAATCTCTTCCGGTGCGGTAAACTCGTTAATATAATTATTCTCTCGAAAATTCTCCTCATCCGTGGTCAGCGGAAGTGACGGATAACTTGCAACAAGAAGCGGAATCAGATCATGTTGGCCCTTATCTTAGCGCCAAATTCTTGCTGCTTAACGTTCAGACCGTAGTTACAAATAAAGTCATATATCATTCGTGAATATCAGAGTTTACGTCCTTTTTAACGTTTATATTCGCTTTCTAAAATCCCGGCGAGAAGTGACTGTTAATATCAGGCTGTAAACCGCTTGTTTCTTATCTAGTGCGCTCTGATGTGAAATATTTTAACGGTCCCGATTTAACGCGAGCCGTAAAATTCCGGGGAATTATTTTCATCTCGCCCCTTAATGGAATCACAAAGTTTCAAGCTTTAAGCGGCATTCCATGATTGGCCGTAAAGAAGTTTTATTTAAGCGTCGAAATACCGTGGAGGCGACGTATCCACTCCGTCGAGCACGCCAGCTAAAAAGTTCTCCTAAAGAGTTGGGTCCTTCTTTAACCATTATGTATACGCCCCTCTGTCAGAGTAGTCATCAATCCGAAAGTTAGTTCAACCCTTTGGAGAGGGTATGAGGTTTACCAGGATTAGTAAGATCAGGAGGGAGTTAGTTGGTTCTTGCATTCTTCACTGATCTATGGAAAAATTTAATTGAAACGGTACTCGTAAATGCAGCACTAAGATTTAGTAACACTTTTCATAGAACCCAGCAAGGAGTGACCAAGATGAGTTCTATTAGGCAGCTTCACTCATTAGCTTTCATATCATCACAGCCACTAAGAAAACTTCAGCGAAAGGAAATGATTTATAAGTATAAGGACATGCTTCTTCTCTAGTGCGAGATCCGTAAATATACTTGAAAAATAGTAAATCAATGATAAGCTGCAATTCAGGATGTGTATAACATCAGTAGCACGCCAAACTGGTAGAGGTTTTGCTGTGAAATCGGAAGTTCTTGAACATTTTTTCCGATACATATTTCCGAATGATACGCGATAGCAATAAATTAAAGAGGTAATTCCAACTCTTGGTGTTTACACCCCCTGCCACACGCCGAAAGGCGGCTTGCAGAGTATTTATGTAGATGTAGATTTCTTGTAATTTATGAGGCTTACATCGGTGTAAGGGGTGAAGTGAAGTGGTTTCCCTGACAGTTCTTAATGTTATCCAAGTCATGAACGAGATTGAGGTCAAACAAAGTTAAGTTGCATTTTTCTGTCCTGTTTCAAAAATGATCCGGGTACATACAATTTTTCTGTCCTGTTTCAAAAACGATTCGGGTATAATACAGCCAAGTGGGCAACGCGTTCGACTTCGATGAAAGCGTTCCCGGGTTCGATTTCCGGAGGGAGCCTTCGTGCGAAATGACCTAAGCTGTTGAAGCTTTTTTAACAACACTGTTACTAGAAAATGGCCCATCCAGCTGAATGCGTTAGCATGTAATAAGAATATTTGGCTGTGTAAGCAATTCACGAACGCGTGGCGGTCTCCTTCCAAACGGGAGCAAAACAGCTTGGTCGAGATAAAGAAAAGTCACGTACCATATCTGTTTTCAAGTTCTACTCGAGCCTAATGTTCTCCGATCCATCTCCTTCGGATGAAAACATTCCAAAGAAGTCGCAATTAGGAGGGTGCGGATCAAAGGAAGTGCGGAGGCGTCATTTATCCCTCTCACTCTCTAATTACCTCTTTGAATGAATCGAACTCCTCTCTGAAACTTCGTCCCTCACACCTTTTGCGAAATTCCTCCTCAAGTCTTTCATCACTGTTCACATTTCCCCTCCGCCTTTGGAATGTACCCAATCGGCCGTCCTTCCGCCACGCTTTCCTCGTCTTCCTGCCCATCTCCTGCCGTCCACACTTCAATGCCCCCTACGTTTCCTCCACCTTCATGAATCGGATCTCATTAACGAGTTTCTTGCGTCAGAACCTTCGCCATTAATTTTCTCATCTCAGACGCCGACCCACGTTCCGCGTTTGAGAAAAAACTATATAGTTAGAGCCACGGCTTCGATCTCCCGACATTTATTGCAGCTCCTCCTTTATTCCACCGGATTCAGGTCCAGTTTTAGAAGGTTGCTAGAGTAGCCATAGATCACGGTTTAATATTGCAATGTGTGAAATTAAGATGCTACGCTGGAACTGTAGCCCAAAGATTATTATCGTTACCATAAGATTGTAAATGTTACCCATTTTATCGCGCGTGTTCTGGGTATAAAACTGTAGCAGGGTTGGGTTGGAGTAGATCGAATGCAATTCTCAGGTCTACCGTCTATGCGAAACAAGTTGGAGTTTTTCCAAATGGTCAAATGGATTGGCAGAGGTCTGTAAGGTTTACGTAGTGTTGAAATGAGAAATTCTGTTGTTAATTCCGTATAGATCGGTTTACGTAGTATTTAATATTTACATACATTAGTTAGATAATTGCATAATGACACCAAAATTTCTCCTCTGGCATTGCTATATCTTATTCATGATATAAAAAATTGATAATTTAACAAGTAAGAGAAGTTAACGAGGAAAGTAATTCTATTTGATTTTAAAACACCCAAATACGTATTAGCCAACTTCTCTTCAAGGAATCACTTGTAATAAGTGTCATGCAAATCCTTCGGAATTTACTAACAGTGGTAACTAAATTTTTAAATTTAAATCAAGGTGTTCTCTGAGTTTCCGAAACGAAAACTCCTTGAATAGAGCGTTACAAAGTATAAAATTTTACCACGACTTTTGCTGGCAAAATGATTTGCGACTTCTTTCACGATCTATGAATTCTTTAAGGTATTTCATGTATGAAAGAAGGGATTTATAATTTATAACTGTGTGAATGTAATGCTCAGTTCATTGACCAAGAATGGCTAACGATATGTTCTCTTATTCCTTTAGTGCTTGTTTATGCTTTAGGAACTTGAGTGTTAAAATTTATCGCAGAATAACAAATATTGACAATTGCGCTTATGTAATTAACGTATCAGTATCGTACCAAGCGAAATTCTCTGTCTGCTGAATGTGTGCTGGAGACATCAAAGAAATGAGTAAACCTTTTTTTAGCTGTGGTTGCTTCAGAGATTTGTATATAATGCTCCTCTTCTACCCCATATTCAAAGCTAATTTGTAATGTTAGATGTCATTTCATCCTAAAATGTAGTAATTTCGAGCGTAATTAAGCTCCTGCCAAGCAAAGATCAAGCGCACTCAGTAACCGGATATCGCCCTCCATCTTCCGCTAACGTCACTATTTATGTATTCCGCGAAAATCTGTTTTCCGTTATCATCATGACGTCTTACGTCTTTCTTGCATTCTATCGGATTTCCTGACTCGCGTTAACATTCATGCCATCCTACTCGCCGGGAATCATCCGTTTTTTATATCGATATTCATGCGCCGCATCTTCCCCCGCTGTCTTTTCTATTTCATTTTCCTCCATGTAAATTGAACGCAGTGTCTCATCCATGAATCGCGCAATCTTCATTCCTACTTCTTCGTATGGTTTTTGTTTCGCTTCGGTGTAAACAAGATGAAATCTCTCTCTGAATCCTGGTAAATTGAGCGGAAATCCTTGAGTCATGACTCTGAATGAGGACCGTATGTTACGCCGATAACCTCGCGCCCCGGTCGAGTTTGCGTCCTGGAAGTCTTCTTGTCCTTAAAAGAACCCTCAGACTTGATATGAAAGCCTTCAGACTTGGGCGCGGACTTCATATCGTCCTGCAAATTCCTCCATGGCCACGTTATGAGAGATAAGCACTCTGGGAGATATCCAATAAAGCGTTTACATTCACCTCTCTTTCTCCTTGCATTTGTCTTCCCGTAGGGCACCTTTATATTTACTTCCTGCGCTCGCCCTCCTCATCCCTCTCTACATTGCCCCTGTTTTGCCCTCCTTGCGCTCATTTTGATCCTTTGTGTTGGCCACTCCCCTTTCCCGCCATGCACAGCGCGCCTTTCACATATTCCCTCGGCGCTTTCTTTTTATCACCCCTTTTTTCACTGTTTCTTGCTCCTAACCTGGGCGTATCCTTCTTCTCTACGACTAGCCGCTTCCTGCGTCGTTTAACATTCTTTTGTTTCGATAGGATGAGACCGCTTCGAGAAACCGAGAAACCAGGGGAGAATTCGGGAATAGTTTTTATCGGGATACGCGTACGGCGTTTCGATGTTCGGATGCCCCTGAAGGGGGAAATAAAAATTGCCAATCCTCCTTCCTTCCGATTGCTGCTCGCTCCTTCGATTTTTCTGCTTTATTTTTGAATCTTGGCCTTGTCGCTCGCTTTTTTATTTGCACGTTGCACTACGTCCTGTCTGTAAAGCATTCGGTTCGGAGGCCAGTTTGAAACTCATCCCCTCCACTAATATATACCTTTAGCTTCGAGTGAGAATGAGGCTTACTGGGCAAGGCGAGGAGTGAGGTTTTTATACCCCTTATTCTTTCTATCAGAATTAAGCTTTTCTCATACCTCAGTAGCTCTCATATTACGAGGGTCGTTCAATATGTCCCCAGAAAAAGATAGAAAAACCAATTATTTTGTGTAGATTTTTTTAATTTTTCAACATAATCTTCTTTCTCTATACACTTTTCCAAGCGTTTCTTTAACTTTTTTAAGACGTCCAAAAAGAAGGATTTCGGAAGGTCTTCAAAATAGGCATCTATTTAGGCGATGACCTCCTCGTTCGACGTGAACTGTTGTCCGTCGAGCCATTTTTTGAAGTTTGGAAATAAAAAGAAGTTACTGGGGGCCAAATCCGGTGAATTCGGTGGATGTTGTGACAATTCGAACTTTAATTTCGTGAATTGTCTTGATGGGAGAGGATCTTTTTCTTTTTGATGTTTTTTCTTGATCTCTCCGCTCAAAAGGTGCAATAACGACGCATAATACTCTCCAGTTATCGTATCTCAGCCGTATGACTACGACAAAAGTAACAGAAAGTCCATCATTATCTATCCTGTACCAAAATACTGAGCACCATTTTCTACTTGATTCTAAATCCACTTTCGACTCGATGAGTAATAATTATGAATCACCGTAAACCAATGGATGCAGAAGACTTCGGTCCTTATGCTTTGTAGTACAGAATATTTTTCCATCTTCGCAAACCACCATCCTACCCTGCAACTTTCGCTTCGGAAAACCTACAAAATGCAGTGGGTTATAGAATGAAATGTTTTTGAATGAAACGTTTTTCTATTAGAGGTTGTTTGGACGCCTCGAGCCTAAAACGTTTTCTCCCAATAAATTTTATTGCGGAGAAGCTGATTAAATAAAAAAATACATTAAGAAATTAGCGTGGAAACTACCAGTTTGGCATTTAAATGTAAATTACAATGTATGTGACGAAATGCAGTGTCTAAAGCTTGACCTGTAATGTTCATAGCCGTAAGAAACCATTAAAAATTTCAAGGATAAGGGAAAGATGTACTAACTCCAGTCATGCCGCTATTTTTCACTCTTATTGTTCCTTACACTAAAAATTTATTCAAAATAATCTTGCAAATGAATTATTTCTTGTAGTAGTAGTATTGCTAAAAATGTTTCATCAGCTGAGGTAATTTCGCACGTAGGCCCCCAGTGGGATTCGAATGCGAATGCGAATGCTTGGCTATCCTGAATTTTTAGATAAAGATTCAGATTTAGAAACATAAGAAGACACTTTCATGAAAATTTTGATTGTATTACCATCGGATATATCCAAGGGTCAAAAATATAAAAGTTGGCGTTATGATTCCTGTAAATGAACCATTAATGAAACGAAGACAGCAATTCTCGAGTGTCAGTCAAAAGTACTTCTTTACTCTCGATTATGTGAAACTATGTATCCCTTAAAAAGACTAATCCCAGTTCCTCCCAAAACTGCGTTGTTTAATTATCACCAGGGTGATGGTTGAAAGCACGGGCGGTATTTATCTCGTTTTCAGAAAAATGGGATTCTCGTTTGACTTTTCATTATAAAAATGAATAGACCTCGCATTAAGCTCTACAAATCGCGAAATTCATATTTTAATTCTCTACTTAATTTCCAAACCGTTCCGCTTGTCCTTCCGGCTCGTTTCCATTCTCATCATTAGCGGGCTTTGGCTCCGACAGAAAGCGTTTTTTCGCGTCCCGGGCCGACGAAATTACGGACTAGATGGATAGAAACGTAGGATAGCCGGGGGCTTCCTTCCGCACCGAAGGGTCAGCTAATTTCTTCCGCGCGTTCAATCCTCAGTTCCAGAAACGAATCCTTCATCCGCCTCTTTACCTCCTCGTTTTTTCCTTCCCTTATTTTTCACGGTTTCCGCTCGAGGATCCTGCCTCGTGGTCATAATCGTTTTTTCAGGGGCCTCTCTTTCCCTTGACCCTCAAGAAAAACCCGCGCACCTCTCTCTCTCTTCCTCCACTTCTTCGCCCTAATAACCTCTCTCTCTCTCAGAGCGTCTGCAGGTTTCACTCTTGGGCCCTTCGAATTCTACAGGGACACGCTCTCTTTCCCTTCCATAAGTCTCATAAATACCGCGGCCGTCTTAATGAGATTCCTTCCCCAGGAGTGCCGAAGGAAATCTTGTAATATTGTTTTTCCTCTAGACGGAAACAACTGTTTCTCGACTCTTCTCCCATCGAGTACCTCTCCTTCTCTATCGTTTTTCTTTATCTCCCATTCGCATCTCTCCTTATTCATTCCGCGAAAATCCGTTTTCCGCTATCATCTTTATCCGCTCGCCCATCTCTCTCTATTGGATGGCAATTACGAGGGAGCCAGACCTTAAAGGAGTGCTTTCCAAGCTTTCGACCTCCGCGGCACACTTGCGAGTTAATTCGAGTTTCGCGTCGCACTAAGAGTGATCAACCTCTAGGCGTCGGAGACATGATTCCAAGCTGAAATCGAAACTCTACCACCAGATTTTAAAATTGGAATCATTAGATCGCATTTTCGCAACGCATCAAATGTCACAACGAAGAGCTAGATTCTCTCAACGAAGAACTAGATTTGGTTTATGGATAAGTTAATTTTGGTTTTTTCGTCCTGGGTTTACAATCCGGGGATTGGTTTGTTGCAGCTATCAGAGCCTGCGCCTTCTCCAAGAGTCTTTCCTTCCTTCATAGTTCATAACGTAAACACTAACCATTACAAACATAATGCATGTGTTCTAGCTCTACTTGGTGGAACGCTATAGATAAAATATTTGTGGTTGGGTTTCCGGATAGCCGAGTGGGCAGCGCGTTCTTCTTCGGTGGGTTCGATTCCCTGTGGGGACCTCCGTGCGAAAAGACCTTAGCTGTCGAAGCACTTTTAAGAATACTAGTTTGTAGTTTCCACAAGAATTTTACTTACGACCGTGAGTCATTATTATCCTCATTTCATGATAACTCGCAAGAGTAGAAACCGCGTAAGTAGAATTCTTGTGAAGGCTACAAAGTAACTAACTATTACATGTCTCACGTAATCTAACCTAGATATTTCTCTGAAATTCCGCCCTCTCGCAGCCCCTTTCTGCACTATCCTACGCAGACTATCATGTCTCAAAAGTGTGTAAGACCAGCTTTCCGGTTTTTGCAAAATTCTCCAATTTTCTCTCTTCGTTTGCTATCCGAAGGGCTTCCTCATTAGTTTCTCGGTCTATCCATATTTGTAGTGCCTCATCCTTATTGCTTATAATCTTTCCTTCCTTGCTGCTCTCATAGTCCATCTTCGCATCCATGTAAGAGCACACTCCACGCACTGAGTTATAATAAGGTCTTTTATTTATGGTTATACCTACCGTTACATTACATCCAAGCTTGAATCGCTTGCTGTCAACAATTTTTCTTTTCTCAGGTAAAATAACCTCTTTGCTTTCGATTTTCTTCTTACCATATGTCTGTATCTACTTCCACGAGAGCGTTTAAAACACGTTTAAAGCAAGTTAAAATTATAGTAAAGCTTTAACCCGTAGTATTATTTTACAAATTACCTGAACTGTGGTTATGAGAAACTGCTAGCGTATGGATTGACGTGAGAAACCTACGTACGTTTCTGCACTAAATTATTCTCTTTTTAAGCGCACATCCAGACTGATCCAGAATAAATCGTCATAAGTAAAATAAGAATGTTTATATTTTTGCAATCCAATGCAACCCAACATTTTGCATTGCAATGCAACCCAATTTTGATATCCAATCTTCCTATAGGTTGCAGAAAATCACGAGCACATTAAACATAAGTATAATGCACTTACAAACAAAAGTATCTCCCGAACATTATGCGGCACATCGAAAGTTTTCAGGCTGCACACCGTTTGGGAGGCACTGCCTACACGTTCACTGCGGATACCTCCATCCCCCACGCAATTATCACTCCAACGGTGGAGTGATCCGCAGTGAACGTGTTAAAAGCACTGCCATTCCCCTCGTTGAGGTTAAAGGAAGGAGGCGCGCGGGATCCGCCGTAATAACTAAATAAACTAAAAGAAGTAATCGAGGACAGAAATGACGGGTGCGATAAGCTCCGGTAATCGCGCGTTTTGCGGGCGCATGCGCTGGAAATGTTTGCTGGTAATAAACTTTTCCCGTCTCTCCGCAATGTTTTAGACCTGAATAGGATTTTGTGGCTGCCTGCGTGGAAATATCAGTGCTAGCCCATCCTCGGGCTATCTTTTTTCGTTCCGTGCAGCTCTTTATTAGTATTTCATCTTCCATCTCCAGGATTTTCCCATCTCGTATCTCCCGACTTTCGCACCGGCGTATAAACGTCTAGAACATTACGAGTTTTAAATTTAATACATAGAAAACGCATCCCATCCCAGTTGTGATGAGTAATTATTCTATTCCCGCTTCTGTATCAATGACGAATTCGTTAAAAGAACGTCCTCTCCGTCTACTATCGGATTTTTGATTATGTGCCCCTGGACTTTGTTAATTTATTGCGAGCTTAGTGCTCAGCGCATGCAAACAAATTTTACATCAAAGTAAAGGTAATTCTATATTCTATCCCTGGGATTTTTTTGTTGATGGCAACGACGAACTAAATTTACCGTGAAGTAATATTTAAACCAAGGTACCCAAAAAACGGCACTTTTTGCGAGTCTCGGCTTTTTCGCGATATATAAAATTCAATTGCAAGGAAACGGCACAACTTACGGCAACGCAATTTCATCCAGAGATGCATAATAGCAATGTCAGTCTGATGAGCTTAATTTTTGAATATGTAATATATTGTTGTTAATCGGTGTATAAGTTTAAAATCCATCTAGTCCTAGAGTTTAATCTTAGGAAAAATTTATTGCACAGTCGTATTTTTAATATCATTAAAAACTTTTCTTTCGAAATGAGGTAAGGAATGCGTTGAAGTTTGACCAGTATATGTCTGTATATGTTTTGTTCTTTTTGGTTTTCATGGATATGTTATTGCATTGAATATTACTGTGTTATGGAGGATAAGACCGGTTCATCAACCCTAATATTGAATAAACTGTAATGGTTATGTGACTCTAGAAAAAGCTGAGAATCACCTTTATGCCTAAAAACCGTTAGTAGTGTAGCAATAGAATGTCCGTGTTATTTTCGCCGCATTTATTCTGCTACTGCAAGAGATGAGTAACCTCAAAGAAGAAGTAATAACGGTTTCTACCCGTTTCTACGTGCTTACATACAAGAAAACTGCCTTAGCAGTGTGCTTAATATACTAGAAAATATCGCCGCCGGCCTCCTGGACGTAATATTTAACGTATACTATTCTGCCGTCGCCGAATTTCTTCGTGTTATAAAACCTTAGCTCATTATTGCTTCTTTTAAGGCATAAAATACCAGTTTTCCGAGTAGTAAATTCTTACCTTATCATAGCTTTTCTCGAAGGAATATGAGAAATGCTCCGTTCCCCAAAATGAGGTGGAGAATTGACTCCGTTTTCGAGCAGACATTTTATTTAACATTTTTAGAACCTCTGCGAAATTTCAATCTACATCAAGAGAACTAAAGTGTGTCTTTGATCTCGATTTTTCGATTACTCCTTCACCCTTCAAATTTTTTCCTCTTTTACGAGTATCGTGGAATGGTACAGTTTTCCGATTCGTCGCTGTGGCACTATCCTCCCGTGACATCACTGAACTGCCATTCATTGAAAAATATTTGAAGGCTTAAGAAAAATACCATGATCCGCGAAAGTGGGTTAAATTCATTTCCGAGTTTTACCTAATTCCCTGATTTATCTTACAGCGCATGCGCTCTTTTCACTGATGCGACCCAGAATTTCTTTCCCGAGGTCGTCACACAATTTTCTACGTTAACACACGGTAACTTAGGTGGGAATAACAAATACCGATCGAAATCTACCCTAAAAAGGAACTACTTCTCAATTGTATTTCATTATAATTGAACAATAAAATCAACTACTTTTGATAAATTTTATCGTTACTAAAGTCGTTATTTAAATATTTATATAGAAATTTTTCTTCTTGAGTCGATCAGTGTGAATACGTGTGAATATATTTTACTATGATGTGATGACTATGAGATGATTTGATAACCAACGTATGTATGAATATATGAATGTTTGAATAACTCAATTTTTAAAATTATTTTTTCTCTCGGTCTCATTTATCGGTAAGTGGAAGTAAACCGGAAAGTTCCATCTTAGAGCTCTTAAAAAACATTTTTGATGTTATTATGAAGGATATTTGTATTACGTTTCTGTAGCTGCTTTCTGTAACAAGCGGCCTTCCTATGAAAAAAGGTTACCCCCCTTCTTTACCGAGGCTATTTGCTTTAAACTATAAAGCGTATCGCGTCGCTATGCATTCAGACGTGTACGAGAGTCGCAAGATTCTTTCGGAGTCTTCCCCCCGAGAGCAATCCAGAGTCTGCCGAGAGGCTGTTGGAGAGTTGAGCGATGGAAGGAGGGCCGCGGTAGTGTCCTTCAAGCTCTCCTCCCTTTAAACCCTGAGAGTGCTCTCAAATCACTGATGCCCTGTCGAGAGTCGCGCTCGCTGCACGTTGCCGCTGTCTTGAGGTCACGCACTAAGACGCTCTACTGATGAATCGCCGACGCAGCCGGAAAGAATAACTCCAAATCCTCCCTCCTCTCTAATACGCATTCTTTTTTTTTCTCCTCAATCACGGTGGTTGACGTGTGTAAGTAATTTATGCAATGGACGCTTTTTATCCTTTCTACGGGAACTTGCTAGCTTTTGCGAGCTTGTATGTAATTCATACAGGATGACGGTAGCTACATTAAATTTAAAAAACTGCTCGAATCTATCCCATACATTTCATGTTAGATTGGCAAAATATGCAGAGCTTTTACTGCTGTTTCATCTTGACAAATGCAATAATTTTTTGTCTTCTGTTGCAGAATAGTGACAAAAATGTCTTTCATTTACTTTTGATTCGGTTTTTTTTTCTTGCGTGAGAAGGTTACTGAATGAATGATTGATTAAGCTCGATATTACGGCGAGGTTATGCCAAGTTGGCTTCTCTTCCATCCAACATCCTGAATTGTCAGAACGTAAGTTTAATTTAATATTCAGAGGTAAAAGAAGGAATACAACAACAGCACAAAAATATTTGGGTTTTTGGGAAAGAATTTTCTCAACTGAAGAAGGAAAACACCCCATCGCACGGGAAAACACCCACAGAGAAAGGGGACGAAAACTAACGCGAAAACAGTACATAAGTAAAAAAATTAAAATTAATAAAAAATGAATTTGATACAATCCTTCAATTAACACAAAAACCTACAAAAAGATTATAGTGTTATATATTATAATAGCATTTATTCAGGAAATGCAAGGAATGTATAGAAAATGTTATTCGACGGTTATTGCTCCTGAATCGTCATTCAGAGCTGTGCCTATTTGGACTTTCACTTCTCACAGAATGCTTTATCAAAGAAAAGGCAAACTAGCACATTGAAAGGAAAATTACCTTCTGGTTCCTCAAACATTTCTTAAACAGCTGTATAATTTTGTAGGACTTGTGATTTTTAGAAAACAAATTCGTCTTATCGTACATACATCTAAACAAAAATCCGTTTATGAAATATTAGAACTGATGGATCCTTCGGAAATCCTTATATAAAAATTTAACTTTTAAATATAAGTTAATTTTTACTATGTCATAGGTAAATTTGTGTACTTAATTAGCTTAAAATAGATTTTTAAGTCATAAATATACAACTTGAAAGTTTTTTTTATCTGATTGCGTGCAATTTTCTTATTTTTCTCAAGAACTTTGATGACGGAAGCCTAGATTTTGTTGTAGGAGTTTTAAAGGTTCGCATCTCTCTCCTCTCACCTTTCAGCATGTGATTTTCTGGGTTGAATTTTCACTTGTTTCGCTCGGGTAAACTCAATTTTCCTTCTTCCGTTAAATATCTGTCAGCAGCTTGGGTTCGCTTGGAGAGAAATATCGAGGCGTAGGATAGGGAGGTAATTTTGAAACGTATCTTAAAATCAGAATTTATGAGATTATAGAGGGTGAGAATTTAGCTCAGAAAGAGATCGTGATGCTGCGGAAATATTCCGAAAAGTTCCTCACAAAATGCTTTACCTAAGAATAGTAGCCATCATGTATCTCCCAACCCTATAACTCTGCGTTAACCGTGTTGAAAAGAAGAACATGAATCCATTGCCGTCTCAAAATTGAAGCATTTTTTACGGCGCTTCGAAACAGCGTCTACCGACATTGATTAGCATATATCTCCTCCTGCAAGCTCCTTGGGATTTTCCGTATTTCCTAGGAGGAGTACCTAGGGATATACGCAAAAATACAGACAAGCAAATTGTATTCACATCATCATATTTATGAGGGTAATTTCTACAACGAGTAGGTGACTATGGAATGACTGATTGGCCTTGATGATATCCGTACCTAGACAACCGTAAACTCCAAGATACTTTGTACATTTTAACATATTTAATGACAAGACTTGTACAAATCCACAACATTTTGAAGATTAAATTAAATATAGTGTATTGTATGTATTAAGATATATAAATAAAAGATTTACACCAGTTATCACCATTTTGTCCAAGAAACTTGGTTTATTTATTAATAATTCGTCAACATACAGCACTAGGCCAATTAGGTTGACTATTAACAATAATGATAAAAATCGATGAACACATTTAAACAATAATATAAACAATAGAACAATAACAAAATGAAAGAGATCATCGTTACAGAGATTCAAATCAGTCTCTTACAACCATACTTAGGATTGATTTTAGAGGTAAATAAAATGGATAGAAGTTTTTATTAAAGAATTGAACATTGAGGGTATGCGGAAGAAAAGTGACTACTTTATTATTGACAGACGCGGAGTATTCAAAGAGAAGAGATCGAATACAAGAGATTGAAGAGAAGTTACTCTTGTTAGAATTACCAATAGCTTACTCTCTAGATTTACTTAGCTTAAAAGAGATGGCAATCCATTAGTACAATAAACAGAAAAAGATTTCTTTGGGTTAGATTATCAGTTTTTTGTATCTGAATGATTTAATGTATTACGTAGCGTCAGTTCTCGTAAACATGTTTCCTCAAGGGACTGAAGTTTTCGCTTCTTAGTTTGACACGTGCGAAATTGAGTTTTAAAGGAATCGCTTGAGAAATGAAGGTAACTCTTTTCATTTTAGAAATTAGTCTGCTGCCTCTTTATGCTGCGAAAAGAATTGTCATGATTTACCGAATGTGGTAACTCAAAGGAGAATATTTAGTATAATCTATAATCTGCACAAATAGGGCCAGTGTATTAAACTTCTTTTGGTCATTTTGAACTTTTTTTAGCTTTCCCAGTGGTTTCTCTTCCATTTTTTTCCAACTCCACGTTGAAATTTACAGAAAAATAGGTAAAAAAATGTTCCAGTTCCCTTTGCTATGATGATGGTGCTCGTTCTTAAAGAAGAACTTTGTGCGTGAATCTTTGTGCCTTTTGTGGTATTGATTTCGCAAATAAAGGGCACAAAAAATCGGAACAAAAGATTACCTGACCCCCGCGTTTCCGTAAATTGCGTTGAATTTGAGCCCAATGCCTTGCGGAGCTGTTTATTGCCGCTCTTGGCCATGATTGTCTGACGTTAATTCTACGGTATACTGCCCATTACCCAAAAAAAAAACTTTCGTAAATTCAGCCGAAATACTAAGTAATATCCAAGGAAAGCGCATTACGACGATGGAGGATTTGTAAACTTTATTTTCCCTCTCAGGATACTGTCGTAAGTAATTGGCGCACCGCCTTTATCACAACGCCTGTTTTTAATAAATCTGCAAACCATAGGTTATCTATCGTATCTCCGTTATTTTTGGTTTCAGATATTTATCCTTTTTACGATCCTATTAAAGATTTTGCTTTTCCGCCGGAAATTTGATGTGATGCCTCACATTTTTTGGCCCATGATTGGAATTATCGTCCTAATCGATTTTCTAGCCCTACATGTAAATTTGATATTTTTCTCGTGGTACACTAGTTTTTACTATCAAGAGCATGAATTTTTCGTGGCTCAGTGATTTTTCACGGCTGAATGTGTTGATGCTTGCATAAAATAGAATGACCAACGAAATTTTTACATGTCGCTAAACCGAATTTATTAGCTTGACCATAATGATAACTACTGTTTAAAACTTTATCCACCAAAAAACGTCTTTTATTAATTGATTCATGAGTCGGAAAAGTGAAAATTTTGCTCACTCGTTGATATACATGAAACTGTTGCAATTAAAAGAAATATCATACTAGAAATTTAAAGTATTCTATCACATTTACAGGTAATGTGAAATTTTATCGGACTCACTTGATCAAAGTAAAATTTTGTTTTTAAAATTATAGAATTGATTTTTTCACTTTTAAAGTTTGCGTGCATTGAAATCGCGCCTCGGGGTACCTCTCGGGAGCGCAAAATTTGATAGTAACGAAAATGAAATTCTCAAAACGCCGAAAACTTTGATTCTCTTCGAGGAGAATATCACGCCCTTCGTTTTCTTTTAAAACTGCCAAAAAAATTTTATCCGAGTCGGGGGCCAACTTTGAGATTGAAATAAAAATTTTTCTTTCGCAGTTTATGAGAGGATAACAAATAACTTCATCATGAACTCAGAATGAAATCCTCAATTCACTCTCAAGCGCCGTTTCACATAATTGCTCTTTCGTAATACATTCTTTCATTGAATTTCAAAAGTTTATTTTCGAACTTTCGCGGCACTGGATCACTCAAATACTTTTAGTTTACTCAAAAATTTAAAAAACGTTTCTTTTAGGTCGGAAACGTTCTAATAAGTTCTGACAAGCTTTTAAATCATACCTACTTTAAACTTCATATTCACTGGATTCACGAGCACATTCTATTGGGAAAGTTTCATACCTGACGGTGGAGATATTGATCTGAAGTAAAGTCGAAACTTAATGGGTATTAATCTCACGAAAGAAATAATTTAATTGTTAAGTGATTGTTCTCACTAAAGAACAATCACTTAGTAATTTCCTTTGAATATATATTTTTATTTACGGCTAGTTTCGTCTAATAAACTTATCATTATTATTATTATAGGTATACATCATCAACATCAAACCTGATGCTGACTATACGGAATTTATATTACATATAACATAGGTATCAGTCCTAATGATGTGTAGACGAAACTGGTCGTAAATCAAAAAATATTCTTTAGCATAACGCCCTTCCACAAAGTAGACTGGACATATTAGATGAGGTATTCATCTTCTTTAAATGTCCTCTATTTTCAATTCAAGGCTTTTATTTAAAGAAGATCTACTGTCGTAAAAAATTGCAGAACCGTTTCCGAAGTTTTCAAGTTGCATATTGGAATTTAGAAATGTAAGAGACAAAGACTACGCATGTATTTATGAATTTTTAATCCCTATGTATGATAAAATTCTTAATCCTTGTGTATAGGATTTATATTACATAGCATAATAATAGTAAAATTGAACTTCACTAGCGAGATTTGGCGGAATTCTACTATAAATGAAATGATAAATATAACTTATACTTTTCCATAAATGTATTTGGCTTTGCTACCACTGGTTTCAAACTTTCATCATCAGGCTTAGAGCCAAATATATTTGTGGAAAAATTATAATATTATTTCCTAATAATAGTAAGCATAATAAAATATTCAAATGATAGTATAGCGCACTCGATTAAATACCAACTTGTACCATCATAAGAGTACTGGCCACTGCTGTTTCATGATCTGGTTTTTATATATAGCGTAATACTTCAGGTCAGTCCAAATTCAATCCCTCCGTAGCAATTTCCGCGCGAGTAAATCGAAGCATCTGTTTTCTTTCCTTTACCCAGCAACACAGATTGCTTCTTCCATATTATTATTAAACCCGAGATTTTCGCCTCATTCGTTGTCGGCCCGCGATCCCGGCGAATAACCATCCAGAAGCGCTTTCATTAAACTCGAAGATATCTCCCTTTCCCGAAAAATTCCTCTAAATTGAGTTCCCCGCTTCGCGCCGCACAAATAATAACGCGAAAAATATAAACGGGGGCTTTCCTTTCGCTCCCCTCGACACTTTCTTTTCGCCGACGGAACGAAAGTGTCTGTATCCGTACCTGTCCGTATCGAAGTGTCACGGGCGGAATGTAGAGAGAGAGAGCCCTCCTTACGGTCAGGAAGAATACCACGTCGCACTGCGACATGATTTCCCTTCTCTTTCCTTCCAACTTTTGCCCTCTTTTTTTAACCCGACCTCTTATCTCCCCCTCTTCCATCTTCCTCCTTTTTCTTCACCTCCGCAAGTCGCTTTTTCATCCGCTTCTCTCCCTGTATCCCCATCTCTTCCGTCTGTGATTAGCGTTAGTTCCTATCGATTGCCACTCTGAATCGGCCCCTGACGGAATGGAAAGAGAGCTCCGCGCTAGTCACAAATGTCCTGGTGTGGGTGGAGGGGAGCTCTCGCAGGGCATTGCTTTGTGTAGGCGGTTCGCCTCTGCGTACGCCTCCCAATATGGGAAAGGGAAGGATCGGAAGCGATCGAAAATAAATGGCGCAAAAGTTGCGGGACGATTTTTTTCCCCATCCCGCGATGTTTCTTCCCAAGGACGTCCCGTGCGATCCCGTGTTGTAAGGCACAATTAACGTTGGCGAAAGGGGAGAGAAATAATGAGTGACGGCGAGATAATGCGCCTCAGATCCATTTGCGAAGGAAGATTTTTTGCGTCTTCGGATGTTTAAGTAAACAATTGCGTTTACGTCATGCAGTTTCGAGTTCCGTTCCTTTTAATTTCTTTTTCAACTTTTGTAAATTATTCTGCCCGGAGAATATTTGAGCCTCGTATCCTCCTCTATTAGTGTTCAGAGCGAGTGAAGCTTACTAGGTCAGATGAGGAGTGAGGTAGTTTGCCTTTGCTATCCCCACTGAGCCAGAATGGCCCGAGTTGAAAACGTCCTCGAGAAATTCAGTGCAATGACCCCATGAGTAATAATTTTTATGGAATACATTTAAATGTCGACATTACTCATCGTCAGGAATACGTCAGTAAATTTCATCTTGTCACAAGACTGTGTCATTCAACTGACTGACTGTCTTGTCATTCAACAAGACTGATGCAAAGGTGGATTAAGAATACTTTTGTCTATCACACCAAAAGTACAATTGTTCTGCTCATGAAGATATGGTAGGAGTAGCCTTTTTTAACTTCTGTATCATTCTTATTTTTTTATTATTATTCTCTACTTCGCTAGTACGGTTCTCTCACCCTATCCTTGGTTAACGATTTTGTTTTATGCTTTGCGTGTTTAGAATTCGATGGCATCAAATAGTTTGAAATCCAAAGTGAACATGTTTCGATCGATAGAAAAAGTTAATAGTGAGGATCCTACAATCTATTTCTTCCAAGAAGGTTACTTACAACTTACATACATGTCCTGATGTTGCTAAGTAACCGTATGCATGGCTGTAACCTAAATGAAGCTTAATGCTCTATGTATTTATTACTGAGTTTTGATGTTGAAAGATATCGCAAGGGAACAGTCCTGTACATCAAATTTTAAAAGATCTTTTCGAGTGACAGCATCGTTAAGTTTTGAAGTTCATCGTCAAAAACATTGACAGAAATAATGAATGCTTCTAATATTCCGGTTAAAATATAACCATAATGAATCGATAAATCAAGAAACTCGTTTCAGACGAATTTAAGTACAGATTGAAGTCATCTTCAGTAGATTTAGCATATTAATGGTTGGGAATATGAGGGAATAATACCAATATCTCCAACATTATATGGTTTATTTTTAAATGCTTAATCTTCTATCTTCCTTAATATACAATAGTTCATTGTTTTGATGCAAAGTTGAGTTTATTCTTTAATATTCTTCCGCATGCCACATAATTTCGAAATCATTCGTTTCGCTTTTGGAGCAATTTTTTAAAATAACATATGCTGTGAAATGCTACAAAACTTTCTAGCTGATAATTAGTGTCCTTCCGTCATATTTTCCAAAAACTGGCACATGTAAGCTCGTTATTATTGAAAATTCAATCAAAATGGTTGGTCGTATTAAACCGATGCATCGCTGAAATTATCTGGAGCGGTGACGACGGCGAGCCAATTATCCGCGTGCAATTCTGGATGAGCTGAGTGAATTAATAAACACGTGGCAGTACTGTAAAGAGCCTCATCAACTGTTACTGCTGCCGTGTAGGACACCAATACATCTTTAAACATTGCTAGATCTACGAAAACTGCTGTTAAGTTTCCAAATTGCATATTAATTTGTTTTAGAAAATTAGATATTTGGACGGTGGGGAACGAATGAAAGATTCAAGAGCCGGTGGAGGTGCAAATATATCGGACCATACGTTAATCTCAAAGACGCTCGTGTAATCTAGTAAGTTTTGCGTAAAATTCTTTCTTGATAGGGTTAGCAATCCAAAAGAAAAGAAAAGCTGGCATCTAGCCTAGCACGGCTGCTAATGAATCAGAGTTTTGAAAACACTCGGTAAGCCGTATGTCGGCAGGCGGGGCTCGCAGTTTAGTGGCAAACGGGAAGTTCCGGATAACCGATTTCAGGAAATCCCTTATGTGCATTTCGGAAACAATGTCTCCATTCTCAAGAGTTCTATGATTGGAAAGTAGAAGTGGAATGATTTCCAATCGTGAAACGCTTGAGAATGGAGACATTGTTTCCGAAATGCGCATGGGGTGATTCCCAGAAATGATAATCCGGAATTCCCCGTTTGCCTCTAAGCGCGAGATCCGCCTGCCAACATAAGGAGTGTTTTTCAACCTCAAATAAATTGGTAATCTAAGGATATCCAAGCTTATCTTACGGTATCCTTACAGTAAGTCAAGCCTTTTCTGATTTAACTCGGCGATAACTCGGGCGAATGAGGATTTCGGAGGCTTCTGGGGTATTGAAAATCGTTCTCCCATACTTGTAAATACATGTCTGAAACTCATGCCCATCTTAACCTCGTCGTATACTTCCTATCCGCCATTACGAGGCTTTGTGACACACCACTAAGAGTCAACGGAGAGAGGGAATGTGGAATTTAAGGGGGGCGGTTTGGAAGGTAGAGGAAAGGATTTCGATTGGTTAGGCGTATCGGAAGAGGGAGTGTGCTACGCCCCAATTGAATTGTAGCCGAAAGGTTTTGACGAGTGGAAGCAATATTAGGATTCTTTACGACTCCCACGTAACAGCCTTCGAATTTGCTGCGGATTAGGTTTATTGGCGTTTGTGTGGAGCTAAACAAAAAAAATAGCCCCGAGCCGTTCCGCGAACGCTTTTGTTGTTTTTTCCCTTTAAGCCTCTCCGGAAAAGGAGACGGGGTGCATTGAGAACGACCAAGCTTTTAAGGAGTTTAAGGCGATTGCCTCTCGTGTATTCCTTTCCATGAAAGCCATTGTCGCGCGGTCCCTCCATTCATAAGGAGAACGGGTAATAAGCGGCATTCCTGTAATTGGCCTTTCTCGGAATTGGAATCGGAATACAAATCCGTCATTATCCCTCCGATAATCGTTCTCTTCCACCGCATTAAAAAGCCATTTGCTTTTCTTTTTTCTCCGACCGAATTCCCTACCTCTTTGCCACGATCCTAATAAATCGTGGAAAAGAAAGGAAAAAGCAGTTTCCCCTTCCGATTGGAATGTATCAAGGCTTCCCTATCAATTGGATTTTTTTTTACTTTTAATCCAATCCTTCTCCTAGGATCTTGTGACATTTTGGAGATGGTTCCCTGGGAAATTTCCCCCTTTTTCGTTGCATTATGTTAACGAAATCCGGGCATCGAACCGGAACTTAATCGAAACGAAAAAACTTAATTTTGTTTGAAGGAAACCGGAACCCTAATGGAAAAATCAAAATTAAAACTTCGACTAAACCAAACACTAAAAGAAGTGGATATCTTGAGGAGTTCCCCAAGATAAGGAAGATACTCTTAACTTCGGTGAAGTTTGGCCCGATGAGACATACCGTAGCCCTTAACTCGTAAAACGGTATCGGTTTTACTTGATAACTCTGCGTTTTGAGCAAGTAATCAACGAGTTTAATACGTTCAAAAATATTTTACCTCGCTTCAGAATGAATCATTTTAATTGTTTACCACAAATGTAATTTTTTATCAAATAGCTTCGATAATCTCCGTTCACTAAAGGTCTTTATGTATATCGATATTATATTACCGATCGATAGATATCGATATATCATCATTAAAGTTCCTATCTTTTAAGTCGATTGGCTTGAGCTTCTCCATAATAGTACTCATCTACATGTATTAATCCGCGGCACAACTAAGAATTTGTTCAAGCCGATTGAAGATCACTAAACAATATTTTTGTTGTATTCAGTTGCACATGGTAGTAATATTTATAGGAACACTTATTGTTAGACAGAAAAGATATATTTGTCAGCGCGGATTTGAATTTCAAATTGTTTGGCATCCTCCATTTTCTTTTGCTCCAGTCTTATTCATAGATATGATGATATAAAAGCTACTAATAGTAAGATATGAAGGGTGCTGAACAAAGATATCCATTCCAGTCTGTTCTAAATGCTACTGAAAGCGTAATTCATAGGGTCATTGTGCTGCACGTTTTCCACTCGTACTGAACGTTTTCTACTCGTAGAATTTTGGATAAGTAAGGAATCCTTGTGTTATCTATCTCACTTCTAACCTTTCCTAGTAAGCCTCATTCAATTTTCAGGGCATACGGTAGCTGAAGATGGAGTTTTTGAGGTTCACTTTGGTATATGAGCTGTTTATTGTTCTGAGAGTCTTCGCAACCTCATGAACCCAAACATGCCTTTCTTTATTTTCAGTATGCGATAATAGAATAGACTAAGTCATCGACCTATTAATACTCGCACCATATACAGCTGTCACTATCAGCGGTAAATCTCCTCTCTGGTTTGTTTCGGCATAATTTGATTTGCTTGCCTCAAACGAAACCATGTTTCGGCGGAAGCTAGAGGACACGCACCCATTTTCAGTAAGCTAGGATCACTTTATCAGTATCATCAAATGCAATATCTCGAAAAGGATGCATCTTGTAATATGACATAAAAACGTTAAGAACCATGTGAATCACGTTCTGCGCGCAAAGAGCTTCATCGTGGATCGCCAGTCAAGAAACTCTCGATTTATCGGCTGGTGAGGAATGAAAAACGAAGATGGCCAATTTACTACCTCTAACGGAAATCTTGTCCGCTCTTATTGTTTGCAGAAATTAAAGACGAGAAAATCGCCGGACTCATCGAAGACCTCAAATTCGGAAAGTCATCGGGATGTAATGCGTCCCGCTTATTTTTCCGGGAACCCTTCGAATCGGGGGAAAGGAAACGCTGGCAGATCAGCGTTCGGTCCAATCTCTTTCTTTCTAAGGAGCTCGGCCCTCTCCGGGGTCGGGTTTATCCCGGAAGACGGCGAGGGATGGACGGAGATTTTTTTAAGGAGATGGTCGGCTAAGTGTAGAAAATGCGGCTTGAGGTAGGATGGAGGTGAGGGAGCGTATTTGCATGCGGGAAGAGGGGGGGGATGAGGGTGTATTGAGGCGGAAAGGGGGAGGGGAGGGCGAGAGGGTTCGGTGGGAGATATTGATCGCTGTGAGGAGGGTTGCGTCGACGCTTGAGAGAGGGAGAAGAGGCAGATATATGCCCGAGAGATAAGGGGCGTGGGGGGCGCCTTCCACCTTTTTCCTCCTTTTATGGGATAGCATACTCTTCTTCGCCGATGGGCTTTTTAGATGGAGGAACTGCCCCGTCCCCCGAGCCTTCGGACCTTTTCTTGCGCCGCCGCCGACACGACCTTCCCGAGGAAGATTTCGGTTCCCTCTCGGACCCTTCTTCTTAAGGGCATGAACTAATACCGGGCTCGTGTAACTGATGTGCCCAGAAAGTTTCTTGTTATAATGTGCGCTTGAAGAAGCTCTTTTCTCCGACTTCCCTTTTGGCTCTCTCGTCAACTCCGGCGGTTCCCGACTCGCCCTATAAGTATCCTGCTCGTGCAGGTGTTCCGGGAACGTCCTCTTTGAAAATGCTAAGTTGTGACGAATTCTTGTTACTAAAATCCTCTGCAGCTATTTCCTTCCTGTCGCTGTTGAAATATTTGGAATAAAATGCTGGATGTTCTAAGAGAAATACTTAACGGGGTAAGCTAATACATTGGAATCCCTCTTCCGAAATGTTTTCCTAGTACAGTGATACCTAATTAAACTATGGTATGAAATTTTTTTCGGACTAATATTTGTTAGTCGTTAGTGTTTTTACTTTGAAAGTCTTTAAATACATGGACATAAACCCATTCATTTACCTTTGGCCAATTCTAAAATGTTCGTGTCAGGGTACATCCTCTTAAAGTTTGGTTTGTCGAATAATCCGTTAGCCTATATGTATTTCAATGAATATTTCAGTTTGTATCAAACCATTTAGAGCAAACTTTTTCAGTACCCTTAATTATTTACCGGTAGAGTTTGATAGAAATCCAGAAGCGTTTTTATATCTCATACTTTACATTGTAATGGAAGACGGCGCTTTAATTTATTCACACATTGAACCAGAAACGTTGCGATGAGAAATCGCTTTAGCTCATTTTCACCGGGCTTCAAGACAACCAAGTCGTTTTTCTTGGTGAAAGCAGTCTCGTGTCCCGGCGAGGGCACTCAGGTGCAAAATGACCTCAGCTGTCAAAATACTTAAAAAGCACTCTCTCTAATTTTATTGGGCTGTTAACCCGTCTTTCTAAGCATAAACTAAAGGTAATTTCTTTACATTTTTCATAGCGATTACTTAATATGAACTTAGATCCTTTCACATGTGGTTATCTTAAGCAACATTTAAAATACAGCTGCCGCCAAGATGGCATTGATCCATAGGATCTAAATGCCATTTCGTAAACCTTTCCGTTCATTTCTGTTACAAAATTGGTTCTCATAATTGGTTATCAGTAATACAATCGATGAAACGTCTTTCGCTTAATCATGGAAAAATTTTCAGCCCGTTTTACTTATTGATATTTTGATGAGAATCTTAGTTTGTTTTTTATATTTGCTCCAACGGCCGATGTAAGTTTGTAAATTATCAACCCTAAGTTGTTGAGTTAGGGGGAATTAGTCTTCTCTTAGAATTACGAAATTGCTCAGTTTTGTCAGTTCCGAAAAGATTCACCGTGTACCATTACGAACTGGATTCGGAAAGTCTTCTTTTCCATTTACAGAAACATTCCTTGAATATTATGCCCGACTGCAAGATAACTGGCTATAATGACTGGCTGAATTTAAGGCTAATTTGTCAGTGTCAGTTAACTCTTCCAGAGAAACCAAACTCTATATAAATTTTGTGAAAGTTATGTTCTAGTATCTCTAGCAACCACTAATTATTTTGAAATTGAACTAGCCTTCCAAGTCTTATGACACCAACTTTTGCGTAGTCAATCGAAACGAATCGAGAAGCTCTTACGCAAAAAAGGGAAGTACTACGGTCCGAAACTACCGTATCACGAAGTTAGATTGCCTGGAAAATTTATCCCACTTTTAATTGCCCTCGAATGTGGGATAAATGTGCCGCAGTTGTTTTGCGAGGATCTCTTTCAGTAAAAGAGTGCATCGCCGGTATTTACGTATCGAATGAATTCTGTCGCATTTACATAATCATCCCGATTGCCCTATTCTGGTACTTGCATGCGCCATCGCTGACTGTAGTTATTTCTTCTATTTTATTACTTCCATTTAATATAATAGAAGTACTTACCGTGTCACTTTTTCATACTTTTAGCTCATAGAATAATTTATTTGTATGGTTAATTCAATTAAATACCAACTCCTTTTCTTCACAACATGTCACGCTATTAAAGCAGCCTATGTTAACCATGCCCTCTTTTATTTTCGTTGGATATTGTCCTCTAAAGTTTACCCTACTGGATATTTCTGTTGGTTTCCAATATAATTTTCCAATACCCACCAACAAACACAACCAAAAAAATCATATTGGAAACCAATAGAAACCATCAATGTTTTGGCCGTTGGTTTCCAACGTTTTAATGGTTTGTTCGTACATTCCTATTGGTTTCCATCAGTATCCTATTGGTCTCTCGCATATATTCTTGTTGGTTTTAAAGAAAATCCTGTTGGTTTTAAACGAAATCCTGTTGGTTTTAATTAACCATCATATAAACGAACAAAAACCAGTATAATTTAACGGAAACTAAGACAAAAAAGAACAGTTTCCAAGGAACATTTCCAATAGGATAGGAACGTGATGCTTTTTAAAGATTTTCCTCCGTATTAAGAAGAAATCGCATTTATAATCACTTATTCATGATTTAGGAAGCCCAGCATAGTACTTTCGGTCCTCTTTCAACTTTTCAAGTGCTAGTCTCGCCCCAGCGTATTACGTTTTTTCCAGGTTCTTATTTACGATCAGTGCAAATTAAGGAGTGAAGTAACTTAGTACTCGACTCTATTGAAATAAAGGAAGACACCATCAAATCTCTTTTTACATTTAGCAAATTTTAATCGACGGTATGGAAGTTTATACGTTTTGGATCTCCTTTCTGAAGCCACGTTGTTTCCAAAGTCATCATTTTCTGGATATCCCATCAACAAGCCGTCGGTGACATATATGCATCGTTACTTTTATGAATTACGATCCAAAAGATCTAGAAAAACAGTTCGCGAGATCCTCCTTTAATTTTATTTTATATGAAGGCGTAAGATTCGCTATCTTTCAATCTCCTAGAACCTTAACTTTGTTATCAACTTTGCGAATACTTATCGTTTTAATACGTGAAATGAAGTTAACTGCTGTTTTTTTCCTAATCGGGGCAAGAGATCTTTCCGACTTTATACCTCGTGATGCTGAATTGCCGCTGGAAGTTTAATTGCCCCAAACTCTTTAGCAGTTTCAATAAAACTTATTTTAGGTGTATAAATTGCCGGGAGAGAGCTGAATTCTTCATTTTAGTGGCAATCTTTCATCTCTTTCATTCCTTTCGTATCACCAATTTTTCTAATTTCTCAACATTCGTGAATGGCAATGGAATTGCGTTTTGATAAACGTATTCCTCTATATTGTAGCTAAGTGTTTCTTTGAAATCGCCGATCGCCATTTTTCGTTTCTCGAATTCCTATAGAAAGAACTTGGAGCTTGTTTTAAAAATCTTTAAGTCGGGTTTCAGCTTTAACGATGCTCTGAGATATTTTCCTAGTTTTTGTAATTGTTTTGTATACAAACTGAACCTGCAGTAAATAAAAAAATCTTCAAAAAACCTGAATGTGAGCTCTGCTCTTATTAATTTTCATGAAATTAAAGTAGAATTCGATGCGATCCAATTGACCTAAAAGCTTGTCACTAATTAGAAGAGAAAGCTCAGCCTTGGGTATTCTATTTTAACCCATCTCTTCACTGTAAGGGTATGTTGCTAGATATTATCCTAGCACTCTGTCGTTGAACAACGACTATTTTGTTCCTCTAAAGATGAAATTTCAACATCTATCAAATGAAGTACTTCCTCTAATGGATCTTAATCAGTATTGGCTTATCTCTAGATACTTACCTGAATAGCAAAGTCTAACTTCACTTAAAGCACATTCATTAAAGGAGCTTGGGAGTTTTCTTCATAAATAAATTCCGCAGATGTGCAAAGAGAAGTATAAGTTTCCGAAGTGCATTAAGCTTCGGAAGGAAGCAATTCTAACGAAGTTATTATTCCAACATCAAACAGTATTCCTCTTTCCTTTATCATGATAGGATAGTGCTTTTATCTTTATATTGATAGCAGCGGGATCCTAATTGTTTCACTTCACCGTTTTGTTTACTAAATTTTACTATAGAATATACCTCGGGCTTTTATCCACAGGGCTGTTTCATTAAGGTTTTTTATTTATTTTTATCTCAGTGCCCCACAAACATCAATTTATATGACAATTACAGTAGTGGGCTTCAAACAATAACAACTGACGAACGCACACGACCATTCCTTAACTGGAAAAATCCGACTAGCCGGGATTCGAACCCGGAACCTGGGTTGGAGCGCTAGCGTGTTAGCGCGCCAACCACTCCGCCACCGCGTCCGGTAGATTTGTTTTGTGTTCTCCTATGAGTAATATATTATCACTACAAACCTTTACTAGTTAGCGTCATTTGTTAAGTCTTTCACTAATCAACGGAATTTTAGATATCTAACGCCTGTCTTTTAGCTTTGGCCCTAGTTTGACACCATTTCTTTCGTAACATTCTTATCTCATCAAGCGGAAAATTTGAAAATGGTGTCGATGGAATGAGATTAGACAGGAGGTGCAGCAGTCTTCCCATATTAATGCCTTTTAAGATTCTGAAATCGTTATCCTTATCCGAAGTCACCCCTTCTTATCCCAAATTCGTCCTTCTCCTTTCACGCCCTTTCTGCTCTCTTTATCTCGCTGACTTTTCGCTGGATATTCAATCTTCTCTGCTTGCTGAAGTTGGAAACCAAATCTTCTCATCCATACTCTAACTTTCTGGCTGTTTTCTGATGGACTCAGCTCTCTCCAGATCCCTGGGGAGAATTTTCAATGAAGATGTATTTTGATCGATGAATTTCATGGAAGCGTAGCTGATCCTTCCTAAGAGTTTGATGAAATTATGATAAATTTAGCGATCAGATTCCTTCCGTAAAATATGCGTGGCTCCGGAAAGATCTCCGTTTTCGGGCGCCTTGCAGTTTTATTTCGATAAGTTTCAGAGTTCATTTTATCTCCGAATCCATCTGGAATTCTATGGGATGAAGATTCTCTACGTTGCCCATTTCTCATCCGTTGGGAGCTTTTACTTTTCTTGAAAGCCTTAATAATGCAGATTCTTTAATGGCTGATTTTGTGAATATTTTGGATTTTCGGATTCGTCTATTTTTCCTTTGCAGCATTCCTTCGCCGTTTTTCTGAGTTTTCTCTTTTGTGAACTTCCAAATCGTGCTCATATGTATGTCGAGTATCAGTGGATGTAATTCAAAGCGTTGGTGGATCCATTATCCTACGTCAGCGGACTCCAAACTTTTTTGTAGGTGGGCCGCATAAGTTCTCAGAAGGAAGCGGAGTGGGTAGGATCTAGGGGATCTTCATTCAATAAGTGTTCAGATATATACTGTAAAGTTCGTAAATGTAATAGCTGAAGTAGGTTTTATATGTAAGAATTCATATATTTAAATATATTGGAAACGCTCGAAAATAGCAGCGTAAGAATATTAAATGCTTCATCGTAACGGTTTACTGAGTATAGCATCCAGTTTCTTCTCGGACCTTTGAATTGAATTGAATTGAAACCTTTCGCGGGCCGCAATTTGGAGAGTCATATCCTAAATATTCAGAGAAGGCAATTGAAGTTATCGTCCTCTCCCTCTTCAATGGTCACTTAAAGATCCAAATTAGAATTTCGTAGAATTTTGTTTCTCGTGAAGTCTCTTCAAATATTTTTATTTCTACCTTAAATCTATTTTATTTCACAGCACGT
This sequence comes from Ladona fulva, assembly GCA_000376725.2. Classification (NCBI taxonomy): domain Eukaryota; kingdom Metazoa; phylum Arthropoda; class Insecta; order Odonata; family Libellulidae; genus Ladona; species Ladona fulva. The sequence goes on from KZ308156.1 coordinate 1,573,891, forward strand.
ACTGTTATAATATTTCCATCATCCGGAATAAAATTAAATCTTGATTACAATAACTGAATGACTTTTTGTTTAAGCATAAATAACGTCACGATTTGAGTTTAGTATTGGTGCTCGAAGGTGGTGAACCGCAATAAATAGGAGTCATGATTGCGAAATATTCATTATTGAAGCGGAAAATGAAAAATAGATCCTCACTACAGCATTGGCAATAACGGTTATTATTTTATACGTGAGGCATTAATGGAAGCTTAATTAAAGATTTATGAAGACTCGAATTTCTCGGAAAATAATTGGCGCTCTGAAATTAATTTGGGATCTCAGGAAAATATAATGAGTGGCTGGACTGAAGCCCAGCTCTGAGAAAACCTTGTTTAAAATTTTGATATTGGGAACACGCCAAAGTAAATTCTTTACTCTTGCATGGAATTATACAAAAATTGTACCCAAGCTCTATCTGAGTACTGGTTCGGAGCGATTCAACGATGTAAACTTCGAAATACGATGTAAAATGAGATTGTATGTCGGTCAAGTAGTTGATAAGTTACTTTGGCAGGCACCAATATTTTAAACTGCATTCGGTATTCAGTTTATCTCTGAAAAGATAAGGAAATCATTCTCTTGTATTTTTTTATTTGGAGAAGATATTTCAGTTTTGTACTTTTATCAAATTTAGATATTCCTGGAAAATTAGTGATTGGGCAGCCTGTGATTGCATTGGAATTCATTTACTGTGACTCTGACCTTCCTTTCCATTTCAGGAAATTATTTTAGGGGATATTGTTCATCATCATCGGTTATATTATATTATAATTACCGTTATATACTCAAAATTTAAAGGCAAAATTATCATCATTAATCGCATAAAATTTCCTTTGACGTTTGATTCAATTGGGCCTCTCTTTCCCAAGTGCCTTTTACCTTTTACGTCATCTTATTGGCCAGTGTTGTTCAGCATACGGCACGTGGACCTGAGCGCTGGCCGCAGATGGTTTTAAGAACAGTCAATAAATTTGATCTCAAAAATGGTAAAGCGAGCAAAAACCCGCGATACGACCCGCGGTCTAAATTTTAATCGGCCTTTTGCAGGCCCACGTGGTCGATTAAATTTCCCTTGCCGGCCAATGAGGTTGGACATCCCGATTATGTACCATGATTTCCTTCGATACTCTTTGTAACATAAATGACCGACTTTTACCCCCTTGTGTAAGCGCAACTCCCCCGAATCCGTGTTGCGTCCGTCGCAAAAAAAGAAGGGCCCTTGAAGGTAAGCGTTTTTTTCTTCCCTCCGGTAAAAACCCGGTTGTTGCATCACATAAATCTCGCTCGGCTGCATCGATCCGCTCCCCCGCCCACTCTGCGTCCCTTCGCCGTCATTATCTCCCAAATGATCCCGGCCCATAAAATTGGCTTGGGGTAGTTTCTCATTGGCGGGGCACGATCCTCCATTGGCGACCGAGGGGGTCGTGGGGGTCTTAATGAGGCGTGCTTGGGCACGTGGATGGACCAGAGGCTGCTCCTTTCTGGTAATTGTCTGTCGCGGCCGATACGGCGGCGTTGGGTCCTCTGGCCCCTTCTTCAGGGTCCCTCTTTTTTATCCACGAACCTAACCTCCACACGGAAGTAATCGCCAGCCGCAGCTTATATGGCGACGTCGCTGCCGTAGGGTCTCCCGGGGCCTTTAAGGGACCTTTTTTCATTCACGACCTTTCTCCCTCACCCTTCTTGCCCTCTCCAGAAACCCCTTCCGTATTTAGGCAAATTTATGCTCACGGCCCAAAGTTAGAGACAATGGAACCCTTGATCGAACCCCTCGCCGTGCCGAGTTAGTTCCCTCTGTTGCGCTCTTTGGTTTGTGGAAAATCCCTCGTTTTGTTCCCCGTTTTTCCCGTTGTTTTTCCCCCCGTCGATTGATCGCTGCTGAAGGATTTCACTCGTCTTGCGTTGTTTTTGTTTTTCAATGCAGCGGTTTGCGTCCTCAAGCGATGGAGTGGTCTGATTCGTCGTGTTTTTTTGCCCCTCTCTGGGGGAGTTTGGTTTGATGTGTGGAATAAGACCGTTTCCCGGCGGATCTGAGTGAAAAAAATACTTGTGGAGAAATTATATAATGAGAGTATCCGCGAGAAATTTTCCGAGTTTTTTTCCCTTTTTCCTTTCTCCTTCTCGCCTGTGCAACTGGAAAATAGCAAATTAATTGATCTCGATATATATAGATCAAACAGGCAATTCCCGTGCAATTTCTATACTTGAACTTTTTATTTAATTTCACGCTTCTTTCCTCTTTATCACTTATTCGTCTGTTTCTCAGAAAGCTGAATGCAAAGCAGCAAATTCGTCCATAATGCCAAACTATTTGCCAGACCGTCTCCGTCAATAAACGAATGTTACCATTATTGGAGCTCAGTTTTCAGCCCATTCATTATTTCCGATGTGTAGGTGATTTATAGGTTCTCTCACTTTCCGTCGATCAGACTTTGAAAACTCTCTCACTCCCCACTACGAAATTTTTAAGAACTTCCCGGCACCTACAAGAAAACAGTTTAGAGCGACTCAAGAAAGTATTTCCATAAACATCCTCGAACTTCGTGTACCCTTTCCGCTTGAGCACCTCTTCATTCTCATGTTTATCGTGATTCTGGGGTAATTTTTCACCATTAGATCGGATGATGCATTCTCACAGGTTTGCAAGTCACTGCAACAAATGATGGAGATCCTCAGTCGGAATGTTCTGTGACGGATGATTTTTCGAGGAAATTAAACTAGAAGTTTATTCGTTAATTTATTTTTGTATTGTTTATGGTGTATTTTTTCTTATTTGTGTTTTTGTTTTCTTCTTTGCTAAGAAGAACCAATGTGAGGAATTAAAGCCTTAAGCCGATTCCTCTCGTGGAAACTAGGTCTGATGATGGAAACGTTTACGTCAGAACTAGTTGTCACCAATAATGTTTCTGTAGGAATTGCTTGGTTAATAAATTAGGAATCTGGTTTCTTTCTGATAGCCACATTCCTGTTTTAATATGGTCGTGAAATTCTATAAATTTTCCACCTCTTTACTTTATTCAATGTGGGAGCTTGGACAAGCGTACTGTTTATTTTTTCTGTATTTGTTATTAAAGTTCTCACCCATTTTATCTTATTTCAAATGCGGAAATTAACAGAACTTTTTATCTTCCTTTATACATGATAATTATGAAGATGATAATAGATGACGATTCTACATTTCGTACCTCTGTAGAGAGAATGTATTGATGATTTGAGAAACCATTGAAGGAGTTACGGTTGAATTTAAGGATAATTTGTGATAGACATTGTCTGTAAAGTATTCAGCCCGAAGGCCGGTTGGGACCTCATCCCCTCTACCATCAGCTACGAAGAGCCAGGAGAGGGAAATGAGGCTTACTAGGCAAGATGAGGAGTGAGGTAGTTTGCCTTTGCTTTCTTCATTGAGCCAGAATGCTATAAGCGGAACAAGTCCACGCAAGTGAAGCACCATAACTCTACGAGTAACTCTTTTCGTATCGTTCCACTAGGAGAAACCTTAATCAATGCATCAATTCAGCATAACTTATACCTCAGTAGCATTCATATTGTCACGCCATGAACAATACCGAGACAAAAGTTTATAAAGGATACATTTTTCTCTATCCTGAACCAAAAGAAAAATGGAAAATATTTCATTCATCAAGATGTGGTAGCAGGACCAATGGACATTACATAGCTAAATTACATCTGGGAAACAGCTCTTCAGTCTCAGAAAAAATTCACATCCAAATTCGCTCTAACTTCACACTTGTCTTTCCTTCCCACAAATTTCGCCCTTCGAGTGATTGCATTAATCTCCACTCGGTTCCGTACTGACTTGGGATTTTCACTCTCAAAAATCCGCGAAATTTCATTAATCCACGGAAAATAAGCGACATAAAAGATACTGCATTCCTGAAAATGGGATTATCCGGGGAAATTCCGCAAACGCCAGTCGCAATTAGCACATAATTAGATTACTACGTAGGGGAGAATAGATAGCGTCAATTCTCTCCAGAGACCCCGACGACCGACGGCATTTCGGGAAATCGGTCCGTGAAGCGCGCTCGAATGGCACAGAGATAAGACGGGAAAGGGCTTTCGGTGGAAGAGAGACGCCGATAATCACCGAAGCAAAGGGTATAAGAGGATTTGGAGAGAGCAGTGCAGGGAAGAGGGTGCTTAACTCCCCATTTGCTCTCACTTCTTTTCATTACTGAAAACAGATGTACGTCCGATTTGGCGGGAGTGGAAAAAAGGCCCTTATGTTTGCTCGTCAATAAAAACAGCTTCCTTCTCCACTAATCTTCGTGCGGTGGCGTTTGAAAGCGGGAGAGACTAATAGGCGGTGTGCAGTCAAAGTAATGTCAATGTCCGACAGCAGTTGGAGCCATTGACAAATATCTTTCTTACATCGTGCATTAGGCACGATTTACCTTTCCGTTATGTTTAGAGGACTGTCCAACGCTGGTGACTTCAAACACGCCCGCTAATCTTCTCTAAGTAGTCTCGATGAATTTCTATCTCAGAAACTCATGTTTGGACGTTAAAAAGGTGAAATATTCGCTTTTTACAATCGACCTTAAACCTTCCTTGACAATTTTTTTAGAAGTTGGACTTAGAGAAAGGCATATTTTCTTATTTTTAATTTTTTGCTTATACTTAACGAAGAACGGAGAGAAAGTCTTTTTAACCCCTCGGTTATCTATTTAATATTATATTTCACTTTTTTATTTCCTTAAATTTTAACCTGTTGTCAGTATATCCACATGTTAAATAAAGCGACAGAGACGTACAAGTGGAACGAAGATGCAAGAAAGCATGCTAGACAAGCTCAGTACGCTCGGCAGCTTAACTGAGATATCTTTTTGGAAGTAAAAAATGCTCCAAAAGTAGACAATCCTAAATACGAGTCATCTCGGGTGTGAATGGATTTAAAACCAGTCTCGTCTACGAGGCGCGTCAGGGAAGTGATTAAAAGCAGTTTTGGCTCGACAAGAACTTTAACAATTTTCTCATTACATAATTAATCGTATAGTTTTAGCGATATATTTAGATATTCGTAGTACATAGTAGTATTGTTAAAAATGCTTTGACAACTGAGCAAACATTTACTAAGCCTCAGGAAATATTAACAACATACAACCCAGGTGTATGTTTACAATGGAAACGTTTAGCATTCTTGAATACCATTAATTGAAGATGGTAGATTTTTTAATCTGTATAAAATTAACCAAATAAAAGTTAAATTGAATATTACATAGCTATGTTATCCAGTGTAATTTAGCTATGTATTGTCCATTTCAAATTATCATTAACTAAAGATTGTAATCGGTTGATACGAAATAAGAATCGTCTAACGCAAAATGTCCTTCCAGGCCCGCATGGGTGATAAAGTTCCCTAATGTGACCCTGAATTTGGACGACCCTGATTTAAGACACTGTGGTGATCTTTTTTGTGGGTCAAACCGACAGAAAGGTACAAGAAATGCGAACCTCCTAAGTCCCCCTGCCACACACCGGAAGACGGCTTGCAGGGTATTAATGTAGATGTGAAGTCCATCCTTCGCCCAGAAACCCGGTATTGCTAAAGTAACAATACTTGTGCAACTGAACTCAGCCTAGTAATTATGGTGGATCAGCGATTCACTTCAGACCCGAAAATATATTAGTGACGTAATTCATGATGGCTCCCATGAGAACTAAAAAGAAACTCTCAGAATGAGTGGAAGAAAATTCTCCGCTCTCAATTTGCTTCGAGGTTTAAGATAGGAATGTTTACTTTTATGCGGCAAGTCAATCTAACTTTCCATTAATTAAGATGGAAAGCTTCCGTTTCGTTAGCTTCAATTAAACTTGGCAAATCTCTCGAGCTAGTGACAGTCCTCAGCCTCAACTGACGTGTCACCGAAGGGGTGGAGATCGGGTACCTCCTCCTCGGCTTCCCAGATTCACATTCTAAGAAATTCCCACTTGGCGCACGCGTAGAATCCTGATGAAAGGAACTGAAATTTGATGCTGTAACGAGATGAAAAGGAATGGGAGCTGTTACTCCTGGGTCCCCCAACTCTTTAAGCAGGGACTCCCGACATGGGACTGCAGGAAGGAGTGCGAACTCCCCGCCAGGGAGTTGCGAATTTTGAGGGTATTTTGCGAGGTTTATCCTCGCTCCTAGTCCGCAGAGATTATCTCCCGGGGTTGAGAGTTGTGTTGCGGAAAAGATAGGTCGGCGAAGATTTGAAAAAAGAGGGGTTAGAGGCTACTGGAGTCGGGAAGATCCCCCAGGGAGGGCGATTGCCTCAGGTGGCGTCGCTATAGGGCATTTCCTCCCGGTTCGCCCCCACGGGTCCAGACGTCCTTGGCGTCTAGAGCGACTTTTAGCCCAAAGAACAAGGTATCGAGATATGCCCTATGGGAGGTGAGGCTGCAGGTGTCATCGGAGTCCCCCCAGAGAGGCGTACGTTCGGTGCTTGCGAGCGATGTCGTCGTGTGTTAAGGCTTTCGAAATTTAGGAACGGAATGCGCGCTTTAGTAATCCGGAATGTATGCGATTTTGGAAGGGCAAGAATTTATGCGGGAGTTATTTAAGGGAGGGTTTACCTAAACCTTTCTCCTCTAAATTATTCACGGTTTACTTCAGCTTGGGAATGAGTAGGTGTAAAATCCTATGTTTAATACGGAAAATTCTCGTGATTTTAATCTTTCGATTTACCTTTCGGAAAAACATCAGCGTTAATTCCTATAAACAGCTGTTGGAGAAGTAAAGATTTGAAGAAAAACTGAAACCAGAAGCAATAAAAATATTAGTAACGAAGGCGTACAATTTCTGATCAAAACTCTGGATTCGGTTTAGTTTCTACTGTATTTGCTCCTCCTCCTTTTTCTTTGATCATGCTTAAATGAGATATGAAGAGGTCTTACTATGTTGGCTTACAGTTCAATAATTCGGAGTGAGATTGTCAAATAGATTTATTCAGATCTATCATTAGAACCTTTTTAGAAGTTTCTGCTATTGTGATTAAGATTTTTCGGTGGTATTTAAGAATTTTTTCAGAACTTACATTTGAAACTAAGTATACCGATTGCGAGATACAGTAAGTGAACACATCCCATTGTTTGATAACGTGAGTTAGACAGGTATTGATTTTGTTTCAAATGAATCATATGTATCTATTAGTACCGCTTTCGAAGAATTAACGATTTCATCATTGCTATTCGCCGTCGACGTTCCAGAAAAAGAGTATAAGAAGGAAAGAAACATTTAACGCCGTATTATTTTTTGCATACCAAGGGTTGTTTTGATTACAATCCTCCAGGGAAAATAACCGTTTCGCGTTTCGTATTCTGTTTAAAACTCTTTAGTATCGTCAACTCCTGATTAAGTCCATTCGCTGCTGAGTTTTCAGTCTTTCTTTTTCAGTATATTAATCGCAATTTTATGGGAGAAAGATTCACTGCTGTAGCTGCTCCAATTTATTTACCTTGATCATACATTAATGACATACAGAGATCTCACAAAACGTTTGTTTATAGTTAAATTATTAGCTACTCACCAATTTTTCATGCAGAAAAGGTCCATCTCCGAATGACTTCTCTCGGGTCCATCAATACTCCGTTCACGCCTCCCATCCGTGGATACCCTTTTTACGCCGAACATTATCGAAGATTGGTCCCAGTTTCAGCTTTTGGATTCCGGCCGCCGCTTTCCCGGCGCTTTATCCGCATGTAAATGTGTTTCCGGACGAAAGAATGCTCGCATTTTCATCAATCTAACATCGATGCAACGTTCGGGCATTAAAATGGAGGCCCATAATGCCTCTCGCGTAGGCGAAGTTTTGAAATATTTGTGCGGTACTGTTTCTGTTCGGACGGCGAGAGAGATAATCTTCGCCACCGTTGGCTTCGGCTCCGCTGCTCATGAATTCGGCCGATTATGAATGGACGATGGTTTGTTTTTTTGTTTCGGACGAGAGATAGCGGCTTTAACCCACCCCGAATCCCTCTTTTTTTCGCCCCCGCTGTCTCTACGCTACCGGCGAGCATCTGGCTCCATGGTGCGTGCTCCTCAGGGGTTTATAGAAGGAGTTTGTGGCCCACAGAGATAGCGGAGTGGTGAGATTGTGGGAGAGGGAGGTGGGCCTCAGAGATGGAGGAAATGGTCCCACCTTCCTCTTCTTTTTCGCCATCCCCAAACGCCGTTTCGCTTTCCTCTTTTGTTCGCAGTCGAGAAAGAGATTCATCCCTGCGTTTCGCCAAAGGTTTTAGATGATCTTGCGAAGATCGGGGACGAAATAAAATTGATATTCGGGAGGTCTCCCCTACGCCTTTCCCTTGTTTCGATTATTCCATGCATTCTCAAAGGTAGGTGGAACAATGTGATTTGTTTTGAGCAGAGGATGACAAATATCAATATGAAGATGTTCCGAGGCGTATGCTGCGGAGGAATCGTCTCGCTCGGAATATTTTGGCGATTGGAAAGCTTGCAAGTTCCTCCGAAAATGCGTCTATTTGGCGTTTCACGTGGTTTACAATTCAATTTTTAAGGCATCAAATTTTGTACCTTTTTGTACAAGTTGTTATTATATTATTATCTATTATATATTATCATCTATAATATATTATTATATATTATCATCTATAATATATTATTATATCTATTTATATTATATTATTGCCTAATTAATTTTCGCAAATCAGGCCGCGTAACTTTATAACGTTTTCTTTTGAATAAAACATGCCAATATGTTTCTTATCAATGTATCTTTTATTAACGCATTAATTTTTTAGAGAACGCGATAATGTTGGCAATATTCCCAATTTGGCTTCCCGTTTTAGTAACAGAGAATTTACAAGTAATCAGAGAACTAAACAAATTCAAGAATTTATGAATTGATCAGTAACTGTTTCCGTGACAAATAGTCCAAACATAATATAACATTCATGGTGAATGAACTGTTATATTTTCTTATTTTGTTATCGCGTTTTTTTCGCGAGATTTCCTTTGGAAATGAGTAATATATACATTTAAATATTTATAAACTGCAAGAAGCATGCCTTTCGGAGTGTGGTCGGGGGAGCATGAAATTTTATACTGTTGCTATAACAGAATACTACCGCGCATCGTTCGCGGAAAAAATGAATTCTGGAAGCGATTGGTTCTAGCGTCTAGTTCCATGACATCTCTCGCGGTATCAGAACGGCTCATTTAACAGAAAGGACGCACAATAAAGGCTTCTAAGAACATAATTCCTATGAATTTAGTAAGTAATTTACCCTTTGTGTAAATGTTCAGCTCTCCTTCTGTAGTAGGTAAAAAAGCTCTCGTTCGTGAAATATTTTATTGCGTAATGGAGGAGAATAAAATAATTCTTGGAAACGGAGCTAAAATAAAGGCTAATAAGGATAAACAGCTGGAATAAAGGGAGTGAATATTGTAATCTTTGCTCTTAAGTTCACTAAGAAAGAAATCAGGTTGCGTCAATGATTTCGGCCTTCACTTGTTGCTAGGCCATAACAGAAAAAGTAAATAAGGTAAACTAATATTTTAATTTATACACTACCACAAAATAAGAAAAAACACGACCTGTGTTTTAATGCATTGCATAGGTTAAATAGACATTTGCATGGATAATTAATATAGATAAAAAAAAGATTGATAATAATTACATAATATAGATAATAATAAGATAGATAAGATAATTAAGATAATAATAAGATAGATAATTTGCATAGATAAATGAATAATGGTTAGATTAAATGAATATTTGCGTAGACAAATCGCATAAATAATTAACATAGATAATAATTAGATAAGATAATTAAGATAGATAATTGCATAGCTAACATGGATATTTTGCAGTAGTGTATGAATGAAAGTATTGGTTTACCTTATTTACTTTTTCCAAAGAAATATTGGCTCAACATTTCGCACAGCATCGAATCGCAGTTTTCATCATTCGCAATCTGTTGAAGTGGGTCGTAATTTCGCTCGAGGATCGTCGAAAATGATCCTTACGAAACGGCAGCTGTAACAGATTTGTTGGAAGTGAGTCGTACACGAGGGATTTTTTTAATGAAGCTCGTGATCGCACAGAGGCGGATGTAATAGAAGCTCTGTTTTCTTCTTTCCCCGAACTTCATAGCGAATTTTTTCCTGCAGAGCCTCTTTCGCTCGCGGCGCCTTTTTTTCAGCTCGCGTCTTTGAGTTTGGAATCCCCGCCGTAAAATCTCCGATACGTTAATAATCTCTCTGTGTACCTCCAGGAACCGTTCTCCGCCGCTTTTTCCGGGAATTTGGGAAGCGCGCGTCTCGGGATTGATTCGTTCTTCGGATGACACTCGAGTCACTGAAGCGTCCCGTAGCGTCATGTAGTTTCTCTCGCTTTAATGAATATTTGTTGAATTCGGAAATCTCGAAATCTATCCGTCTCGCTTTGCCGAATCTCGAATTATTTACACTCCGCCGCGTTTTTAACAATGCCCTCTCGCCGCCCACTCTGTTAATTCGCTCTTAGTATTTTTATTTTCGGCGTATCTTCCACCTGAACGTGCCTGGAACTCACTAATTCATGGATTCGATTAATAATTCAGGAGTGAATCTCCATAATATGTTTTTCATGCGCGAAATTCACGGAAAAAGTACGGTTTTTACATGTGGTGTCCGATCTTTCGTTCTGTTCCTATGCATTTTTAAAGCGAATTTTAAAAATGTCTCCGGGGATAACGGAGGACGCGACACCTGCTCCGAGCGTAGTTCAGGGGTCAAATGTCTGTGTACCACTATCTGTCATTCTGCCAAGCTTACCCAGGTGCAGTGAAATCCGAATTCGGAAATTATTCCTTCCAGTTTAGGAACTGTTACTTTCCTTATTTTATGAGCTAAAACGTTAATAGTTAGTGAATAATGGAAACAATATTGTCAATAACAGCAACGATGCTAAAAGTATTAAATAAACTACCCTTTTTGTTATGCGTACTTTTTTCTTTGATAATAGTTCTTTTTTTTATTGTTATAAGCAATTCGGAAACTTTATACGTACTAAGCAGACCTTGTTGTCATACTTTTTTGCCTGGATATGGTTGTTACATGTTTGAGGTCTTTAGCTTAGGCTGCGAGGAGCTTTGAGACAGTGAAACCCACTTTCCTTCTTCCGTATTCGTTGAATTACCAGGTGTAATTATTATCTTATATATTTCCTCAACGCATTTCAAATATAATCACTGAATGATTGCTAACATCTTGCTGACCAGTTATCAGAGCTCAATGAACACGACTGACGTCGATTGCTTCAAACCATATGATGGTATACTCAGAAAATGTTTCGCCCACAGTTTGTAAAGGTGCAGTTTATAATTCGTTCATACGTTTAAACAAACATTGAATAGCTACCGTTATCGGTTTTGTCTTTTCCTTGAGCATATTAGGTAAGAAATGTCTTATCGTGTCATATTAAGCATTACAATATCTCATTATGTCTTGAGCTCATCACGATAGTTCCCTGAATCCCTCTTGTTTATTTCCAATCTTATGCGTTCGATGCATCCTTTAGAATCATTGCCCCCTACCAATAATCATATAATAAAATTGTAATTTATGTAATAGAATTTCATTATAAGGTAATAATAATGTGCTTGTTGCAATATATAATAATAGTAGTACTAGTGTAGTACTAATGATGATGCTCTCATAGGATAATCAAGCGCTTCGAAAACTTCAATCAAATTTTCATTCAGACTTGCGAAACTTTGAGCACACATTAGTGGATTTCTTGGCCGTTTTATTCTCCGTCGAATTTACTTTTACTCGTTCAAAAGTTTTTTCCTGCGGCCCCAGCTTCGACTTTTTCCCGCCCTCAGTATTTTTTAATCAAAGGTTTGATTTTTCAATCATCATTATCCAGCCTTAAGTTTTACTACTCCCCTGTTTTAATCCTTTCCTGCTCATCGCCTACTGATCTATCTTACATCGCCGGGATGCGTCTATAATTCTAAGCACTTTCTTCCCGAACTTTTTAATTAGATTTCTTAGGACTATTCTCTTATTTCCCCTCCGACAAATTGCTCGTTTAATTATTCCCCTTAGGGTTTCCAATTTCCTTCGCGTGATTGCCCCGACCGGCTCTCTTCCCTTAGCCCGCGTCCGTTTCCCGCGCGAAACAGTCGATCTGTCGATCGATTCGCCCAATTTCGGACTCCTAATTCTCATTCGAAGGCGAAGGAAGCCCTCTCGTCGCTGCAAAGCCTCGCATTTGCCGTCCCGTGCCAGAAGCGGAGATATGACTGGAAAGATTAAACCGGTCGCATACTAAGGACTAACGAAGGTCGTCTTCTAATTGATCAAAGGTGAAATTATTCCTCGCCTTGGATTAAATAGGTCGGCCTTGACTTCTTCGCGCGACTCCGTAAATAGCGCGGGAAAAATTGAGCGACATCTACGCAGTAACGGTGTCTTTTTCAACGAACGTCTCTCGGATGCGCGGCGTCATCTTCGGGTCACCTTCACCTGAAGTTGACATCATTGGCACGTGTTTGAAGTGTCTCGCTCGATCCAGCTGCGTACGATTCCATCGCTGTTCCAAGCAGTTTTGGATACAAGTTTTACTGTCGTTCTCGTTGGAATTCATCCCATAGGCTCAGCTGAAATTTTTATAGCAAACAATGACTTGCAACTCGGGATTTCTTATGTGCGCTAAACCTTAAAAAACTCTTTTATTGAATGGCGATAAAAAATATCGAGCATAATCGATTCGATAAATAAATGTCGAATATAATCAATGGGGTTTGATTCGTGGGTGGCCTTATAGAATAAATGGAGAATAACTTTTGGTAGTTTCTACAGCTGCTTACCTCCCACTGGTCTAGGCTGATGATGGCCCCTATGAGACTCTTCTTTTCAATTGATTCCATGTTTAACGTGTTGGAGAGATAAGATATTTCGAAGATATTGGAGGGATGTGCAGTGTACTGATCAGGTCTATATCAGGAAAGGTTTGACGGGGCTTATCCTGATAAAGAAAAAATATACATACTTGTGTGTGTCGTTGGATGAATAAATGTATGATTATTTTTTGTTATTGCTGCTGTTGTACTTTCTCGGCGTTTCCGCTGGAACAATTACACCTGTCCAGTGAGTGGAATGGACTAGGCGACGTGAAGAGGGAATTCACCCTAACCAATGCTATTTTTTATTTTCTCATTTAATTTATAAACTAACGCACAATGTAGCAAGTTTGCAGTAGTAACTGCTTTTTCTAGAGTAGTTTGCAGTAGTAAATACTCTGCTTTTGTGTTATGTTAACGATATTGCTCTAAAAACCAAGTTTCTCTTAATATCTTACTATGTTGTCCAACATCAGCCCTTCTGCAGAAATTACCAAAGGGATAACCTGAAAATCCGTCCATTTCCAGATGCTTTTTATCTGCCATGCAAGCTCCTAGTATTTGTTATTGTGGTAATCATCATCGTCATCATTATTATTATGATGGCTATCAAAATAGAAAGATTTTAACGCTCAATTTCATGGAACGTGTCTTCTGCATATTTCTTACGTAAATAATGAGATTTTTATCGTGCAGTTATGTATTTTTTATTTTCCTTAACTTAATTTACGCTCATTTAATATTAATTTATCTAATTCTGCCGAGGAATTCTTAGAACTCTTCTCTTCGTGGTTAAGGCCCAGGAAGAGCTCTAAGGCGAAAGCACAGTGACGCGGGGATTGTTAATCGCACTGCTGCAAGAAAATTCTGAGCACACCGAATTAATTTCCTATGTTTCTCAATTAGTAATAATTGAAATATAATTTTAATTAGCGTCATATTCTAATCTAACTTTTAAATTCTTTCTATGTAAGTTGACACGCAAAGAACCTAGGGGATACTTAAGTCTTTCGCAAATTTAAGTTACATCAAAAGTCTTCCGTGCAGGAAAAGAGGATGGAAAACAACGCCTTGTGATAATAGAGTGGTTATCATCATAAAATACACCAAGTCATCCAAAACGAAAGGGTTTTTTTCTATTCCAGCAAAACTATTTCGTTATGTTGATGTGTTTCTGCTGAGACTTGCCTCTAACACAGCATTGGTGTGCATATTCGCATCAGCCTATCATTAGCCTCATTTCCAATGTGAGGGAATACGATTTTGCCCCGAGATCGCGTTTTTGGCAAGATAAAAGGTACGAAGATGAAAGGAAGGAATAAGATCCGAGACAGCAGGGGCAGTTCTCAGAAAAGAAAGTCTTTTGAGTGCGAAACGACTTGCTACAACCGTATCGATGAACTTGGTTTGAAGATTAGTAATTGCTTCAGGTGTCAAAGGGACGGGAGTGATTCTTCACTCCTTCGCTTCAGGGCCCTTTTTCTGCCCTCGGCATTCTCTAGCCGTTCATCCGTTCTCCGTCCATCTTCTGCTCAAAAGACCTCATCAGATGCCCATTCTTCAGCATCAGTTTCCCACCCTTTCGAACGGGAAAATCTCTCTTGCCACTGTTGGAGTGCCGCAAGTTTTTTGCGCCGTTTTTTCGACGTCGCTGGAAGATTTGGGTAGGAGACTCATTTTACGCTCAAATTCGTCGTCCTTGTCTGGCGTCGATATGTTTTTGCATCGGGTGACCCCGAGTTCTCCCTTTGATACATTTATTGTTTCGCTCTGCTAATGATTCTCCTTGGCCCTTCAATGCTGCGCATTTGGCTTCGAGGTAAGCTGCTTGGTGTTTTCCTCAAATGATGTAATAAGGGCGAAAATCAGGAAGAATTCTCTGTAATAGTGCGTTGTAATTCGAGATAAAAGAGATATTTTTGGGTAACTTTCGCACGACTTTTTCCGTCAAATTTCCTCGAGAGTAGGGATAAATCTCCGTCTAGTGGGAGATACTTCCGTCTTACTTTTTAGTATGGCTTTTCAGTAGTCTCCAGAAAAAATTGGTTAAATTGTCTTGGTTCGAGTACGGTATTGAGAAATAATGAGTAAGGATTTTTTCACACAATTGACAGGCGCAAGCGGAACTTAGTGGAAATAGTTAGAAACGCACCAATATGGACCCCTTTGTAACTTAGACGATATATATTAAGAATTAAGAAATAAAATTTTACAGTCCACAATAATTTGTGGACTTTATTAAATTTTGTTTCTTAATAAATCATGAAGATTAAAATAAATACTCTTAATAAATTATAATGTTCCACCAAGCATCGCTTGATATGTTTCGTGAGTCGTAATAGTCTGGGAGAGCTATTCAAGTGAATTTCTTGATGTATTCCTTTACGATGTGTATTAATACTTTAGTATGTTTAGGATGGAAAAATCAACCCATACCGTCACTCCTCTTTTGCCATTACTTTTGATGAATATTTTTGTCTGTCAGCACTTTTAGCATGACAGAAGTATGTCGTTGAAAGTCATAAATTAGGTAGTTTACGTCGCATAGTTATGAATCCATTTGGAAAAGCATAGCGATACTTTCCAAAGGGAAGAATTCGACTTTATTACGATACTGACTAACTGAAAGTGGTTCTCAACTATACAATCTCTCTTGCAAAAATTCTGTTGTAAAATTAACTACGTCTTCCTCTTAAGTAATTCTTATCATTGCCTTGTGCACCGTATAAAGGCGCGTTCCATCTGTATCCATAAGTGGCAGAATTTGAAACTTTTCTTGAGGGACAGTAAAGAACATGTATGCTTATTTCAAAGAAAATATTCGCTCGGATGAATGTTTTTCGTTACCTCTCAGTTAACTACTGAGAATTGATGGAATATATTGAAGTTATGTGAAATAGAATTAATAAGTATTTTAGAACGACAACAACTTCCATACGGTTCACTTGTTGAAGGACTTCTGATTGGCATTTCATAGATGTGAGTATTATCAAACCAATCGAGGTGGAAAGGAATGAATATTCTTGAGTTTATTATGAAAATGTTACATCGATCTTTGACCTTGTGCGGTCACGGATATTTGAAAGTTGCTGTACCACCCTCAATATCATGATGATACCTTAGGTTGATTATTGGAATGATTTATCGAATTTCTGCGTGGAATACATGGTAAATAGGTAAAACCCACGTAGCATTGTAACAAATTTGCGCCTGCTTTATCCGGGGAGAGGCTGACGTGGCATCTCGTTGTCTACTCGAAGGAATTTCCTTTCTATCCAAAGAAATAAAGCAGCGATTTTCCGGAGCCCTTAACTGCTGAGAACGGAATCTCAAATCGAAAGAGAACCGATAAATCACCGATTGACAGCCTAGGCCATGGAGGGAATAGCATGCTGCTTGTGCTTTTTCCTCGTGATAAATAGCTAAGTTCTCTTTCGCGGGGCTTTTTTCGAATTTCTCGTTGTTTTACATGGAAAAGATCTCGGAAAGCAGGAAATAAGTAATAAAACTCTCAACGCAAGCATTTCTGACGAATTTATTACTGTTACAATTTCGGGATAATTTACGATTCCCTCCGGGATGATATCTTTATTCCGAGCGGACCGCTTTCGGATACTAATTCGAGCGGAACGTGGTAATCCTCGTTTTCCGTGCGAGCAAGAAGATGGCGTGGGAATTATTGACGGTGTACCGAAGTGTGCCTCGCTCCATCGTTAGAGAGTGATTGAGAGGAGCACGTATTCTTCCGCACATGAGTTCTGTGACCTTCGAATTAAGCTTCCCATTCCATTTCATTCGGAAAGCTTTCATGCCTCGCCTGTCATTCTTTCAACTCATTTGAGCCTCTTTCCTTCCGTTTCTCTCCGCCTAATCCCTCCCTCCCGTGGAATCTTTCTCTTCACTGCTCCCACACACTTTGTATCGAAGTATCGAGCTATTCCCATGGGTGGCTTCTCCAAGCGGGGCTCACGACTAAGCGCGGATTTTTCAAATCATTTCTTTCTCTCATGATACATCCGTTTTCGCTCTTCCGTCTCATCCTCTTGTTTCGTTTCCATCGCAACTGCGTATTGTTCGAGATTGCGTTTCG
Source organism: Ladona fulva (assembly GCA_000376725.2). Classification (NCBI taxonomy): domain Eukaryota; kingdom Metazoa; phylum Arthropoda; class Insecta; order Odonata; family Libellulidae; genus Ladona; species Ladona fulva. The sequence continues at coordinate 1,590,878 of KZ308156.1, forward strand.
ATGATGTGAGGTTTTTGTTCCTCGAAAGGTCAGTGACTTCGTGCAACTTCGTAACATTTCCAAACTGATGTTCATTGAACATTTACCTTGCCTCAGAGAGAATATCTTGATGGATGAAATGTTTTTCATTTGTCTTTCGTGGGTGGATAGAGGATGATGTATTTTTCATGTGGCTCGTCTTGCTCGTGGCTGTGATGTTTTGAAAGCTAATGAGGTATGAAGAATGCTGAATAATGGGGTTCAGTTCTGACACTCCACATAGAATGCTATGAGAGTTGTAATTCATGAAGTCAAAGTGCTTCGATTATGAAGACGTTCATAGCTTTCTGGATCATTGAGAAAAGTAAGGGAAACTACCTCACTCGTACTGCCCAGCAAGCCTCTCGGAAGCATTTGGTAACTAATGATGGAAAGCTTGAAAAATCCAATTACCCTTCTGGCTGATGGTTTAACAGGCAGAAAGCTATTGAGAATGGTGGCTGCTTATTTATGTTAAGTGATTAGAAGGGAGGAATTAATTCTCGGAAACATTCTGAATGGCTAGGCTTACCATACGTCCCGTTTTGACAGGGGCTGTATCGGTAGCAAAGCACGGTCCCGGTCAATTTTTCTGTTCTCCCTGTTTGATGAACAACTCGAAGAAAAAATACTTGTGTAAAATAAAACACGGAGAATTTACTGATAGAAATAATTCCAAGGTAAACTTTCATATAGTAGTGACATTTTAAATATTTTGACCTGGTATTATAATCGTGTCCTAAAGTGATGATTGTATTAATCTCCTATGTATATTATAAATTAGCATGAATATTAACTATAATTTTTACTAACTCTCAGAAACCATTGTAATAGTGGGCTATAAATAGAGCATTAGTATATAGTATAAGTTTCATGTATACATTATAACACCGGGCCTTAGTATCTTAAAAGCGTGAAAATTAACACAGACTAAGTTTTAAGGCAACGTCCCGTTTAATACGCTTCGAAGAACATAATTCCAAGTTTCTTGCCATCAGAATATGGTAACTCTATGCGGTGTTTTTCGATCTCATTTCTTCTTGGGATAGTGGCAGAAGATGGGCTGTTGAGAAGTATTTCAGTAACCTTAATGATTTGGAATGAATTACGTACGGAGTCGTTGTCTTTTACTCAGAAATTCACGCACAGCTTATTCGATATTGATTCGTGAGTCGATGTCATGATTTAGCCTTTCTTCTCACTTTTCTTTTATTAAAAAAACGCGGTGATGCCTTAATTTGCAGCGATTGATTCTACGCGAGCGATTCCCTATTTTTGCAAGACAATTTAATAGTTTCAGAATTCTCGCTGAGTTTCCGATGTTATTAAAAATCATCTTCTAACTCCCATTAGTCTTCACGGAAGTAATTTAATCTGCAGGAAAGTCAAAACAAGGCTAATTGCGCGAGTGATCGCTTTCACTTTATCACCTGAAATCCATCAGTTGAAATGGCAAGCAAATAAGACCGCGTTTGAAATCGGGTAGGGGAGCGTAGAGAAACTAATTGGACCAGCTAATGTAATCTTGCATTTGATGAAGCCAATCTACATTAGGTGAAAAATTAGGCGGATGAAGCGTAGGGTGATGTCGGAATGAAAACTGGAATCGATTTGGAAGCTCCTACGCAGTGGCATAAAAAAATCGTTACCTTTACTCTTTGCTTAACTCTACATTTTTCCACCGCACCGAAATGGCGGACTTGATCCGCAAAAATAACGATGCGTACCGTCGGCTTGGAAGTATGCTTGGAATTCGCTTTCCATTCCGCCGAATTTATTTATCCCGTTTTTATTTTCGTTTAATGGCGTGTTTGCCTACGGAATTTTTGATTGGGCGGATTTTCATCGCAGACAGATGCGCCAATTGCCAGCCAAAACATTGACGGATCGCGCGTGGGAGGAAAAGTCTTTCGGAAAACAACGTGGGCATGGAACCTCGCGCTTCGTCAATCGATCTGCATTGCCATTCTTTCCTTCGTTTCATCCTCTACGTATGTGTTCTTTAGTATGCCTCTTCCAGTCCGTTGAAATCAACTTCGTGGCGTGTGCTATCCCTGTCGCCACGTTTCTTCTATTTATCGTGAATATAGTGTATGTATTGATCGGCGAATATGACATTCAGCGATTTCAAATGCTTAAAAATCCAAGATGGATCATTTTTGATCGAAAGGAGAACTTCACCGCCTATACATTCCTATCGGTTTCATATCTGCTCATCCGGTGAAATTATTTATCTCGTTTAAATGACTTATAACATATATTTACATTGGTGTAAATTGAATTGCACTCATTGCACCTCCATCTTAACTGTATTGTATTGGGTATCGCGCACGTGGCATTGCATACTATGCATGTTGTAACAAATTTTAGTAATGTATTCATCGATATTTGATAAACAGTTTCATGGCAACTATCCAAATAACTCATTCCACCCTGTATGAAACGATATCCTCTTTGAAACCTGATTTTCCGCGTCCTTTTCATTTCTTTTATGCAATCTTCTTTGCGAAACCATTGGCGAAAAACAAAAGAGCTACTTCTTTCTGTTTTTTGCTCTACCTTGCTTTGTTTACGCAAAATATTTAGTTTTGAAATAGTTTACTCTTGGGCTAGACAACCCGATTGTCGATTGATAGTGTAAATAAATAAATAATGCATTAATATATGTATAAATAAATTCATGACGAGAATCAGATTATGGCTGTTGTATCTTATATTAGAGGAACGCCACTGAAACTGTTAACTATATAAGTACAGTATATAGTACAGAATACATAGTATATAGTAGATAAATTCAATCATTATAAATAATTTCTACTACTTATATTTAGATTTTTCACAATAATAAAGCAATCTTTAAAGTTTATGTTAGAATCCGTTCAATTTTCATAGAAATTGAACTTAATTTCGGTACATTTATCGCCAAACGTACTGGGGTGCATAGAAGTAAAGAATCGTCCTCAATCTTATCCTCGCCACTCTCCCCCAATTTTTCTATTCACAATCCCGCCCGCTCTGTTCTTCCGAATGCATGTGTCCACCATTCTTCACGTCCACTCCGTGACAGAATGTTCGCGCTCCCCTGACGCAATTGGGTTCTCTCCCGTGTTGATACCCCTGCCCCACGTCCAATTTTCCATCCATAACACACGCTGAAATGAGATATCGTAGCCCAGTGCACGCTCAAAGTGCCGTGCGTTCCGATCCTCCAAAAGCAATCTTTTTGATGATGCGACTCGTTTCAATTATTTATCAAATTTCCCGTTCGAATCTGAATCGGTTGTCTCCAGTTCCATTTCATTCCTTTTAGCGCCGTTCCATTGTGACGCAATACGCTCTCAATTTTTAATGAAGGGGTTATTGACGCTGGAATTATGAATCGTCCCATGCCAAAGGGAGCTCATCTGCTTTATAGATGTAAATGAAAGCGTGTGATGTATATCGGGAATAACTTTATCGAATCGACCATGTAGCATTCAATGTCATCCAATCACATTCCCTTTTTATTTTAGTAGATGTCTGTTGCTTATATATTTATATAAAACTAAGTGTTGAAAATTGATGCGGACGGTGAAATATTGTTAAAATTATTCACTGGCATTCAGATGGATTCGTTTATCGGTAATCAGATGTATTCATCACATCACAAGTTTTCTATCTTTCTATTGATTCTCATCATTATAAAATTCCTCATTTCAAGCCCTTTCCTTCATTCCTTGATTACTCATCCATCATCTCAAATCTTCCAATGTCTTTTTCCTTTGTTTTCCTCTTTGTCCACACCTTTGCATCCTAACTTCAATTGCATTCTTTATCAATGCCTCTCTTCTTGTTTGACCCTCCCATTTCCTCTGCCGTCGCTTAATTGCTACAATCAAAAACCCTATCTTTTACCATCATCCTCGGAACTTATACCTTTGTTCTCCTCTCAGACAAAATCTATCAAATTTTTAATTGATGGACAATCATAATAATTTACATTCTGGAACATGGCCGCTTTTATTAGATACAATTGAGAATCAGAAATTCACGAACAGAGCAGAAGAAAGCCGCTATTAAATCCTTGAAAATCAGCTGCAGGGACCATCTCGCTTTCTCTGACGTCAATGTCTAAATTGGCTAAGGCTTTATTTTTCATGGACTGGTCAAACAATCATTGCTCATTATGTACTTAGAATTTTAATTCTATTCTATTTGCGTATCTACTCAGCCCCTTTCTCTCATTTAGGAATCAATAAACAATAAGGTAATCAACAGTTTTCTCCATTTAACTCTCTCGCCCACTCCCGCTCTTTACCCCATTCTCTACCCGTATACCTTCTTAAAAAATCACTTGTATTTCTCGATCAACCACTTCAGTCTTTAATTAGGTCATTCTCTAGCTTTGATTGGAAGAAAACACCGGGGAAGGTCACATATGACCCTTTCCCTTAACTAGCTAAACTGCGACTGAATAGCGAAAGTAGAAGCAATATTAATGGAATGGTTCGTAGCAATTACTTTCCTTCGTAACGATTACAGAAAGAAAGCATTCTGAAGAGCTTTGAAAGAAAAACCTTTAGTAAAAAAAATCACCGCGCAATTTCTACGAAGAGAAAGGTATTATAGAGTCTTAGATTTCAAAGTAAGGATAAATGAGGAAGAAACCTCTTACGTTTCCTTACGCTAGAAGAAAGTCTAAGTAATGATGTCGAAAGAATCTTAAATTCTTTTGTAGTCCAGGAAAATCAGCATCCTGGGTTATAATGGGAGATTAACTAAAACAACAGCTCGGGTTTGGAGATGTGTAGTTGGAAACGTTACCGTGACTGTCTCTGGGACTCTGGGAAATTTGCCATTCGTGTTGAAATCCGAATTAAAAAGTTGGAATAGTAATTGAAATTTCATCTCAAACGTTAGATAATTAAAATTAAACGCTGTTATAACTTCTAGGTTAACTTTGCCGCATTAAAGTTTGCTCACCGGTTTGAAAACCAAGCTAGAATGTTGGAATAGTTCACGAAATTTCATCGACGATGTCCAGTAACTAAAACTAAACGCTGGTAAAACGTTAAATGTTACAAACGACAACGTTTACATATAAGTGCGAAGTAGAAGAAGGATTTCTGTCTCTTCGTTCCCGTGTTACAGCGCTTTCATATCGGCCCAATTATCGGAGGCTAGAAACTTCTGCGTAATATTTCACAGCCTATCAGTGGAGAGATCAATTTCCATTCCTCGGTAGCTGTAGTCAGCATTTTAGATTACTTTCTGCAGACGCCGATCAAGGCTCTATAGGGGAGTCGTTCAATAATTCCTTAGAAAACCCAAGAGATGGTGCTCGTAGTATCATAAATGGTATGTTTTTAGTGAGCATCATTACTCACTAGATAGCTGTTAACTTCTCAGTTATAACCCTCTCATGGTTTCCTTTTTATATTCGATTAAAACAAAAATGTTTGTTAATTTAGAAAAATGGAAAAAAGTGAGTTTCGAGCAGTGATTAAACATTTACGCTTCAAAGGCTTAACACCGAAAGAGATCAAAGCTGAGTTGGATGAAGTTCGTGGCACATCTGCTCCTGTATTTGCAGCTGTTTAAAATTGAGTAAATGAATTAAAACGTGGCCCTACATCCAGAAAAGATTAACATCGTTGGAGACGTCCAGTGGATGCGACTACCCCCGAAATGATTGACAAAATCCACGATATGGGATTGAGTGACCGACGAATCAAAGTGCGCGAAATAGTTGAGGCCACAGGCATATCGCATGGTACAGTGTTTAAAATTATTAAAAAAATATTTCGAAAATGAGTTTAAACTTGGCCGTACATCCACAAAAGATGAACATCGTTCGTCAGCAAACGGCGTTGAGGAAACTTTTCTAATTTTTAGCCAGCTGCGATTCGAACGAGGAAGATGCATGGCAAGTGACGCGTATTTTGGCACATTCATACGCACACCTTGGAAACATGCTCGCACAAAGGGGAGGTGGCGTTACAAAAGGTCAAATGCGTGGGTGACGAGAGGGCCATTTTGTTTCGCTGCAGAAAACATTTCTCCTCGCGCGGATCATTTCATCGGTAGCGCTCCACTTTCCCCATTTGCAGATTGGAGTTAGCTCTTCGTTACGTGCATTCTCTTTCCTTATTCTCACCCGATTTTCAGCGCTTCTCCATTCTCTTCCACGCCCTCTTGATTCGCCTTTGTTTTAACCTCTTCCACGGCCGTTTCATCCATTAGACACAACGGCGTCATTACCGGGCTCCATGAGCCTTTACGTAAAAATGTTTGAGGTTGGAAAGAACTGCAACCTTAAAAATCTTTCGCTTTACGATCAAAACTTTTCCGCGAATACGTGTGTTCCTAATTCTTATTTTAAACCCAAGTACTCTCTTATGCGAATTCAACCAATGCAGAAATATCAGCCGTAAAGTTGGAACATTTTATTGAATTTTATTCTCTTTTGGCATTGGTTATTTATTTTTACAAAATGGCCTCCGTTTGACGTGTTGCTCATACGCGATTTTGTAATTAAAGCTTTTATTTTCCTGTGTAGCAGTCGAAGTTTGCGATTAATTGTTAAATTTGATGAAATGTTGCAATATAATTGTTAAAAATGAATCATATATTCAAAACCGAAGAATAATTCCAAAACAACAATATCCTATTCTAATCTTCAGATGCTTCTCTGTTTCAATCCGATTATTTTTTCAAGTTGTTCCTCGCCAGTGAAATTGTTTTAAATTTTAGGTTATTGGAAATTGAGGTTTTGTTTGAAATTTTAATGGCATTACGTACATTTTTAATCTGTCTGTGGTCTGTATCATCTCCGTTGCATCTTCGTGTTTTGAATAAAACAATGAGTTTTAGTTTCTTGGAATTATTGATTCCTCTTTTAACGTTTGTTAATTAACTTATCTCGTAGTATTATGAACAACGCTTAGACTGCAGACTTTATAATGGCCCATTAACATTACACAGATGTAAAAATGCTTGCAACGATAAAGAAAGAAGTAACTAACAATCCTAAAGAAACATGGAAAACAATGTAAATAAATACAATACATTAAATTAAGAAATGAATTATTCGAATGGCGTAAGTCGATCTGCAGGAGATAGAGGTGTGTAAATAACCTTCTTCAGCGATGCTGAATTCCATATTATTATTATAGTTCGATGTAGAAATAAATGCTAATCACTTGTTATGTTCCACGAAATATGTTTCTCTGGAGTCAAATGGCTTCGAACATTTAGTTCATCTTCAGGCACTGGAATGATAAGTAAAGGAAAGAAATCGTTCAATAAAAGGAGTACTCCAATACCATCAAAAAATTAATCGCCACCAACCTATGTACATTTCGTCAGCGATGCTAGCATCTTCAGGGTACGGGAGTCCAACCCGTATAAATATGCTATATATATATNGTTTCATCATATTCCTGGTATATATATAAATATATATATATATAAATATATATATATATAAAAATATGCTTAACATAAATATGTTTAACATTTATATTAGTTTAACATAAATGTTTATCATAAATATGTTTATCATAAATATGTTTAACATAAATAAGTTCCTTTCTTTTTTTTGCTTCTCATTCCGGTGCCAGAATATGACCTAAATGTTCGACACAAATGTCGCTGGAGAAACGTATTTTGCGGAACATTACAAGGTATTAGCATTTATTTCCACACCAAGGTTGGGTTGTGTACGGATTCATACATAATAATCTCTTCCTTATTATACCCGTCAAACCTCTTATGAAAGCACTTTTCCCCGTAATAATTCCCTCGTACGTATCCAGAGAAGGCTTACAGCGATGCATCCCTTCCATTTAAGAGGGTGGACTCTGGGAGCGCTATTGCCTGCCACGGCCTGCGAAGGTCTTGAAACGTCCTTTTACAAAATTACCTTCGGCGATGGACGCACCCTTTCATTTCCAGAGCACAGAAGAGCGCCTCTCGCTCCTCGACGGCCGCCGTTTCCAGAGTCGAGAATCCCGATCGTTGGCGTGGATGCACGTCATTTCGCGCCTTATCATCCCGGGGAAGTTACAACTCGCGGCCGAGGATAAGTCTGCTTTGTTTGGCCTGCGTACCTTTCCCCCTCTGACGTCATTTCGCACGCGTCTCCTCTACTCTTCAAACACAAACGGAACGTGTATGCGCGGACGTATCCCTCCTCACGGCCCGTTTTTCAACCGTAATACACATCCGCGTGTTATGTTTTCTCCCTCTGTAAAAGCATCGCGGAAAATCGCCGAACATTAAAACAGAGGGATGTAAACGGGCTGGCGTTCTCCTCGGCAATCCATATAACGATTAACTCCGAGGCGACGCCGTGGTTTTTTAATGCCTCATCCTCTGATGATACCTCGGATTCGGCGGAGCTTTTTATTCGGATGCGCGGAATTTCCAGCTATTTGCACGGTCGGGCGAATGTCTGCCATCTCGGTTTTGTTTAAAAGTAAATCACGCCGATGCGGAGTGTTTTCGAGATAATGCGAGTCCCTGGTTGCGACGAGACGATAGTTTTCGCCGTGATTCTCAGCTGGCTCGCGAAAAAGGCTTTTTTTCTCGTTTAAAAGTCTCGCTGTGGAGATTAATTCGATCATTCCTCATTGTGCTCCTGACACTGGATTCCTCGGTTTGTTTTCCCCGCGTGGATGCGCCATTTGTTCGCAGATTCTTCATTCGTATGTTGAATTTATCGATGTTTCCGGTATGTGTAATCTTCGCGCATCTTTTATACCTAAAATATAAGTATGCGTGCCATGTTGGAGCATTAGAGCGCGTCAGGCGTATCGGAGCTGCGTTGTTTTTTGCTGTGTATCCGATTACAGTTTGCCTGCTCGTACGTTGGATTTATCTCTGGATTCAATGTATCAGCCTTCGTGCTTAATCTACGCCGCACAAGCTATGTTATGTTGTTTGAGGATTAATTTTACTTAAATCTACATACGATCTAAACCATAGTAATCGGAATTTCCTGGCCCCAAGTCCAAAAATCGAAAACTTCCGGGATTTAGAATCGAGAAAATATTCGGATGTGTTTGAATATATATAGTATATATAGATAGTGGGCGGTTTACTAGTATTTTTTTTAACAAAATCTACGGAGGAGACCGTGATATTGTAGAAATCCACGATAGAGGAATGATGTATAATTTTCCAAAAGAGAATTTTTTTTGCCACCAGTTGCTACGTTACATCGCCATCGTCAGGTCTCAGATTATTTCATCATAATAATTTGCCTATATGGTAGATATTTGGTATTGAGATATTATACAGTAAATACTCTTCCGCGTAAACTCGCTATATTGTATTGAATTCCAAAGTTTCTTGTGATCTTCAGTTTACCTAATATGTATTCAATTATCTTAATCGTGTTTGTACAATGGTTTACCGACGTCTATGTTTCTCGTACGTGCGTTAGTCATAAATATTTCTGTTTGCTTCTGTGATTCAGGAACTCTGACATTATGACCTAAATGAATAAGGGGTATTAATGAACAAGGAAATGGGTTAGATGACTTGGCACGATAAAGTCGTGCATCTCGCCAAGTCATCTAACCCATTTCCTTGTTTGTTATCCTTAAGGGGGGGTTCTCCTAACACCACTTTGTATGGTCGGTGCCTCGGAGAGGCCATGGCTGTGAACGATGCCGCTTAGTCGGACGAACTCACGCGCCCAATACCTATAAAGTCTCCCAAACGGCATGGAGGAACAAATGTTCTGGCGGGATAGCTCAATGGGTAGAGCAACCGACCGGCAATTGGGAGACCCGGGTTCGTGTCCCGGTTCCGTCAGACTTTTTTTTTTTTATGTCCGTTTCTCCTTGGGTATTAATGATTTTTTTACTGCATTAAAAGTACTCGGTTTACTAATTTAAAATAGTTTCTCACATTGTGCTGGTTTTCAGCAGCATATAGTAGTAGTAATAGCATTTTGATGAAGGATCTCGTGCTTTCCCGGCGAACAGCCATCTTCAGGGTCTTCAGGGTGCAAACCCTGAAGATGGCTGTTGAGGAAGCTGCCGAAACGTTGGTGCTGTCGACCGCCTTGACCAGGTTGGAGACCCGAATGACATTTCTTCGTAATAGCATTTTATTGACATAAAACATTTACGAATTTTTTTTCAGAATTTGCATTTAAAGTGAACCAATGTCTAGTCAGATACTATATAATTACAATAGTGTATAGTGATACATTTTTCCATGCGTTGTGCCTATTATTCTGTAAACCCATGTCACATTATTGTTTCATATTAAAAATTCCCTATTATAAATGCATATAGATATAGACATCTTGTTTTACGTTGGCTCCCGGTTAGCCATCTGGGCAGCGCGTTCGACTTCGGTGAAAGCCGTACAAGGTTCGAACCCCGGTTGGAGCTCTCATGTGCGTAATGGCCTTATCTGTCGAAGTACTTTTAGGAATACAACTTATTTTACATAAGATTTTTTAAAGTGAAACATACGTAATACAATATACTCAAATTCACGGATATGAATTTACGTAATAATAATAATGTCTTTATTTCGGCGAAATTTAGTCTAAACAGACCAATCTTAATATTAACCTAAGAAAGATGAACGCAAACAACCATGCCCTGACCCGGGAACCGCAGCGGCGTTGCTAAGCTACCACGCTAGTCACTACGCCACCGAAGCCGGCAATACAGGGGCCCCATTTTTATCCGTACCCTCATCATATCATCTATTTTAGTAGACCCCTAGATTTGCCTTTACGGCACTGTTTCCAGCGTTTTGAAATGACTTGCGATCGATAGAAAACAACGTACATCCCCATTCGTTAATTGCGTGAACGATTTCCGAACTCCGTCGCAATCTCAGAGTCCTCTGAAACACTGTTCGATCGCATTCGTCCACGCCACACCTCCGTGATAGGTTGACCCGCCATGTGTCTCTTCCGTTTCCCTCCTTTTCCGCAAAAATTTATTCGGAATTCGTATCCACTCTAAGGACTCGAAACCTTCGATCGACTTTCTCCGTCTCCGCTGGGCTCGCGTGGAAGTGACTTGTCCCAGATGAACTGTCCTCTTCGTCCAGTTTCATTGTGGGAGCAGCTGACAGCAGCCTGCGTGTTACACGCCGTCCCTTTGACTTCTGAGCGCAGATGTCTCTGCCATCCCCGCCTCTTTCGGATTTCTTTCACGAACCTTCCTCCAGACCTTCGTGTCGTTACCCGCGTAACTTTTTTTTTATTTCTACATCGCTCCTACGCTTCCTAATGAAGTTGCGTGATTCCTCCGCAGCCACTTCTCCACATGCCTTCCACCCCAAGTCCGTCATCTAACATCTCTTTCGCCCCGCCCTTCCTTCTTTCACTCCTCTTTCTGTTGGACTTCCCATGGGGCCAATTTTGTCCACTTCCTTCCCACATCGTCCCGGTTTATTTCGGAGTTTACTTAGTGCAACTGGCCGACCTCGGTTCAGTGCCTTTTCTGTATGAGCCGCCCTAGTCATTCGTTATTCGAGGACTCTGACGAATAACTTGTCCTTGCTACCGTGATCAATGGAGCAATCTTCGTTTGTCTTTGAATACAGGATGAAGGAAATGTGTCTTTAATTTGGTTTCATCTTATTCTTGATCGTGGCTGTGTTAATATGAAAGCTACTGGTTTAATGGTGATAAAGTCAGTAATTCCGGCCGATCCTTATAAAATGTCCTGAAAAGATTTACTTATAAAATAACCGAAGAGCTATTACTTGAAAGTATTCCACTTACAGCTTTCTGGTTGAAGTTAACAACGGGGAACTACCTCATTCCTCATCTTTCCTAGTAAGCCTCATTTCCTCTCCTGGAACTTTAATAGCTAATGATAAAAGGTTCATAATGGCCTCCGGGCTAAATACGGTACAAACGGACTAAGATCAACTGCGCATATAGATATTACGTAGCGTTTCTTCCTATACTTTTTTATCGATACCGTAATTTTGCACGAATATTAATTTCAAGAAAAATTATTTTTTCAAATTTCGGAAACCTTGAAGACGACCAGAGTTACCAGATCCTGTAGCACGCCCGAGGCCCTTGGCCCCAGGAAAGGTCGCATTGGAAAAATCTCGGAATAAGATGGACGACGGAATGTTAAGGAGTTCTTTTCGTGGCGAAAAATTGTTGGGAAAGTTCTCATGGAAAAATTCCGAGACAGTTTTCGAAATGGGTTGGCGCGCCACGGGCGTTAATCGTCAGGGATGTCTGTGCCGTTCTCTCCAACCACTGTAAACGGACTCCCACTACAAGTGACGTATTTACCGTTACCAAAGGCGCAAATACAGGATATTCGCGAAGAATGTCGTCCAATATTGGGAAATGAAGAAAGTGCGTTTTCATCAAAGAGGCGAGTTGTTTATTCTTTCTCTATTGTTGTTTTATGATATCATAGCTGTTGGTGTAACACGGCAGTTATGCCTCGGTGCCTTGGTGCAATCTCCTATGCACATACTACATACCAACGTCATCAAAAATGTCACGTTCTTGATTTTTCGGGGCTTATGACATGCCTTCACGGCTATTGTATTCGATACTGTATTGTACTGTATACTTATTGTATTTTTTATCATAGGAAAAATCTCTCCCGTACATCATCCTATAAAGCAATGCCGAACTAGTTCCAACGATGTCGCCATTGCAAACATCCCCAATAGTTTTGTTCATCTGAAACTTATTTATGTTATTATTGTGTACTCCTAAAATTCAGTGTAATTATGTAATCGATTTCCAGGAAAAGTTTTGGCAAAGTTCTCGGAAGTATCGACTTTCAAAAAAAAAATCTTCCCGATATAATGTAATTTCTCAACAGTTGCGTAAAATTATGGCAACTATGGGAGACGAAACAGCAATTTATTCGAGTTATTTGATCGGCGACCAGGACAATGGTTACAAAAATGTTCTCTTTGATTGACTTCGCAAAACATTTTGAATAAAAATCCATCCTCGACAGTGAAATTGCGGGAACAATTCAAGACAAAACTCCGTGATTTCCACTTCTTCCTCTTTATCAGTTCCTTCTCACATTTCGTCCTCTCTTCCGTTTCATTCTCCCTCGTCCCTCTCTCCTTGTCCTCCTATAAAGTAGTTCTATCAGCGGCCCCTCATTGACGTTCCAATTGGTTTGGCTCTGGTCCCTCGCCTTCCAGGAGACAAACGGGCGCCATTTTGTAATCTCTTTTCCCTGTATCCCCCTTTACTTTTCCTCTGTATTTTATTTAGCTCCTCGCTGTAAACCCTTTTCGGTTTTAGTTTCCAACTCGTATCCATCTTCGGCCTCCGAACAAAAACGAGAGGGAGAGAAGGGGGCTCCTTAAGGAATTTTTAAATGGATTGTCAGGGCCCAAGCAGGCAGTTTCGATACATTTTTCGTGTCTGTGTCAAAATCAATAATGGAGATCGATATGTTGGCTCGGAGGAGGTTTTTTCCAACGTATACACGATACGAGCCCCTTTCTCATATCTTCCTCTTTCTCCATAAAGGCTGCCCAACCACGGGCGTGCCCATCAGTGGCGGCAGCTGCAGCTCTGGCGCCTCCCCGCCCCTTACTTAACCTCTCGCCCTCCTATTCTTCTAGCCATTTTCCCACCGCCGTAGACACACTCATATCCACAATTTGCCAGGAACGAGTTTAGGCGCAAAAAGAGCGCGGGTCGGATAATTCGTGATTTCCTTCCTCGCCTTCCACACCCGATAGGATTTTGTTCGCAGGGCGTCGAACTGGAACTGAACCAAAAATCGAAACCTAAAACCGAAAAGAATCCTTGAATCTCCTCGGAAAGTTGGAGACCTGGGTTCGAGTCTCAGTATCGCTATTTTTCACACCTGGGCTCTTCCGTGCTGTTTCACACCTTTCCCTAATCCTTAACAATAGTTGATTTTTATCGTAGTAAAAAGAGAACCCGAAACTAAAAAAGTAATACTGTAGAACCTGATGCCAGCAACAGTTTATCATTCTATTCCCATTTTCGGCTCGCGTCGTAATTGAGTGTAATGGTGGTTATATGCAGTTACCATTTTTTCTACTTAATTCTCACTCACAACCTCTCGGTCGTCGTGCTCTGAAGAGGCTCCATTGGGGGGCGAAATACGTATCAGCAATTGTAATTGTACGTATCAGTATTGTCTTTGTTTGATGGTTTTAGGAGTTTTTAATATTGTTACTATTATAGCCATCAGTGGCCCTATTATAGTGGCCATATTATTTAATAGTCACTGATTCAAATTTACATTCTATTATTTGACATGCTGATAATGTTTTCTTTTCACGTTACAGAAAATAATTTCCTTTACGTTTTTAGTTTAAAATTTAGCGCTCACTATCTGAATGTTTCGAAGGTTTTTCACACTCCCCTTCCTGCGGGTGTTTTTCTGCTGTGGACATTTTTTCCTAAGTGCATGCGGGACTTGAAGTTTTTTTAAATCCACTCTGTAGTTTCTTCTTTTTCTATTTTTTATTGCTATTTTTTCTCTCTATCTTTACCTCCCTTACAAAATGACATAGAGTTTGCTGTAAGAGGAGACTTCTTAATGTCAATTTCTCCCTGAATAAAGACATATTATAATCTATTTTATTAGGTTACTGATTATTTTGATCAATGAAGACATCGCTATGTGGAACTCCATCAGTTGGTAAAGAAAAACACAAACCAAAAATGACTTCAAATATTGAGAACGAATTTTAATTAACACAAAGTCGTTAGGATTTTTTTGTATTAATAATACAAAAATTATCAATTTATATGAGGCATTTTACAAATATAATTAGGTATTATTATCACATTTGTATTGTGGATATCAGGTTTTATTTACACTCTTGTATTCAAATTAACCATTTAATAATAAATATTCCTTCAGTTTGCATTTTACTTCTCAAATTGACTTTAAGTGAACAGCCGTTAACCGGCCCATAATGAGTTTAAACTTCTGGGCGTCCCCCATTGTAATGGCGAAGAATTTGGAATAATAATATTAATAATAATTATAATAGGCATTATGTCAGTGTGAGATGAAGACTAATTAGTCTCTTCCTATATCTAACAGTATTTCATGGAAAGATTTAAAGGAGCATTTCGGAATAAAACGAATGAAGGCAGGAAAAGCAATGAAAGAAGGAAATATTAGTGTGTGGGTTTAAACAAAAGGTGCGTCAATGTTAGAAAATAAGAATGCGGACTGAATCCCTACAGCTAGAAAAATTTAAAATACATTTCTGTTCATAGTGCGTACTAATTAGCATATATTATATTTATTCGTTATTTGTGAGGTATTCGGAATGACCATCAGCAATGTTACTTTATTGAATAATTGCTGTAACAGAGTATTACTTCAACAGATCCAGCGCTGCGTAAATCTAATTACTTTTGCTTGGTACTTGGTAAAACTTGGTTTTGTAATCGGTGCTTGGACGTTTACACTTGAGTCAAGATGGAGAGAAATAGTCAACAATTACGAGGGTAACAGGTCTTTTACAACAAACATAACTCGACTCCGCTAATTTTGACGCCGCAAATTTAACCCGAAAGACAAGTAGACGACAAAGGAGACATTGGAAATTGTCGCTTCGCATATCCGTTGTCCTTACTAACACAGGTTGTGGTGTTGTTTGCGTTCATTTTCCTGCTAAAGTTTTCGCCCCTTGAACAGTGGTCTTTGATGGAGTAATTGGCCAACGCACTGGCGGTACCCAAAATTGTTGGAAATGGGTAATGACGAACTATTTCGTCGTAGTTCCTCGTCTCGAAATTGTTTCGCTAGAAGTTGGGAACAGCCGTTAACCGGCCCATAATGAGTTTAAACTTCTGGGCGTCCCCCATTGTAATGGCGAAGGATTTGGAAAGTTTCCCCATATCATGCCAATGTTGCCCCCGCAGGGAGATAGAGCTGTTGCAATATTTAGGTTTCGTTCGATGGATAAGGAAAGACGACTGATTTTTTACTCAATGCGATTTGGATGAATGAATTCGAAGTAGGATTCTAAGCGTTGAAAAATATCGCATTGCCAGCTTTAGGGCTTGTGACAGTGGGTGGAGGCATCATTCATCGCCATCGCATCTCGATCGTTCGAAGCACTTTTTCTCATTCTCTCCCTCATTTTATTTCCTCTGTGACTTTGTTAGCATGGCTCGCATATTGTATGCAACTTCTTCTAAAAAGTCGTTCCCTTAAAGTTTGTTAACTCACTCAAAGACATATTCTGGTCTTTTTCCGACATCTGAGAGAATTCTTAACCTCATTCCTATTCCATAGCTATCTCTACGGAAGGAGCGCCGAGTTGCGGAAAACTATTTGCTTTTGTTTCCCTCATGTTTTTTTCCCCACATAACTGTTTTTAATTTTCTGTGGCAGATACTATAGCGTTTCTTTCCATGATTTTCGTATAGATTCCAAAAATTTGATGTTCTAAATTTTCTGCATTCTTCAGTAACAAAACTAAAACATTTTCTTAACACATTGTCTTAGGACTATTTTTTCTACTTAATTTAGCCAATTTTCTTCACCCCTCTTCTCTGCGAGTGTTATCTATTTATTTAAAAATTTCGGCCGCTGTTAGACACAAGTCTTGTGGTAGGTTAATCACATAATATATCCTTATTTAAAAGTACATACAATACGCAATAGGTAATCGCTACTACGTGTTACACTCCTTATATTGCATTGAATCTAAATTTAAATACATATTCATACAATTTACGTTTCTATATTTCGATAAACTGTGAATCATTTTATAAGCTCCTTTTATCCCGCAACGTGGATTCTTAGACAACCTTATTGCAAAAATTTTCGACTCTTTGGCCTAAGGTTACCCTTAACGTGCCGTGCTCTTTGTTTCCAATTAATATCTGCAGATAGTATGAGGAAATACGTGGTTAGGTGGAAATGAGACCCACATGGGCCCAACTTCCAATAAAGGATCAATATATGAATGAATTCATCAATATATCCATCAGTGTACATGAATTTAGGTGGAAAAGGCCTAGCCTAACATATAAATGATCTAATAATATTACTGTGAGTTTTTATATGGAATCCGTACATTTTACACCATTAAAATCCCCATATTTACTTATTTTTACCTGTTTTCATATTGTAAACCATTATATTCCCCACATTTCCCTATATTTCCCTGTTTTCATTTTGTAGACTGTTAAATTCCCCACATTTCCCTATTTTCATATCATAAACCATCGAACTCCCTATATTTTATCGCTATTCAACGTTAGTTTCAAGAATGAGGCGTGGTTCAATCCGTGAATCTCAACGCAGTGCATCTCTCCTTAAGGCGCTGCCTTCCACGCTTCATTTCTTCAGAATAGGGAAGGCATCATCAAGGATTCCCGTGTTTGAATAGACGCGTAGTCACCCTCTTCCGCGCCTCCTGCATCAGCTCCTTTGAAAAAGCCTCGCTTTGTAAATTATTTAATCAAAGTTCCATCCGTCGCAAAAGGAATACGTTTCTTTCCGCGGGAGCACCCGCATCAGGTATTCCAGGCGTAGCGAACAACTGCGAAGCTCTCGCGAGTGCTCTCTTACCCGTGAAAGTAGATCCGGACTCGTGAATCTGCATCCGATCACACCCCCGACCACGCCCCTCCCTCCCGCACACGCGGTCACCTTCCCCGCGCCCCCGCCGGCGAACACGGCGGATCCCGCCTCATTTTTCCCCTCTTTTATTTTCGGTTCAAAAATCCTTACATTCTCCGCTCTTTCCGGGTGTATGTGTCGGGCGGGGGAGGGGAGACTGCGAAATAGGTCACGATGTTTCCGATGGGGTGCTATTTCGTGTAATCCCCATCCACATTTGTTTCTGTCTTTCGCCGGCGTAAAACCTCAGTGCCGTAAGTCACGATCCGTGGCTTTCCGTGGTAATCTCCGAGCTATCGTCGCCAAAGTTCCCTTTTTTGTTCCGCCTCGCTGTCTCTCCCGCCCTCATCGCGCCCCCGTGTCGCGTTTTCCATCAATGAATCGATCGCATTGAGTACCGTTGCGAATTATCAGAGTCCGACATCTTTTTGCTTTCTTATCAACCCCTCTCTCGACACACGGGCCCCGTTTATGACGTGGGTGCCATGGGAAACGTACTGGTTGGTCCTGGCGACGGAATGGCCGGGTATCGATGTTATCTTCCGGTTCGATTCGTTTCCGAAGAGATTTGGAGTGATTGTGGGACGGGTGCCGTTATGCTATTTGAATAATTCCCGCGTGTCGTGACGCCCTCTAGTCCGCGGGCGCCCGATTGTTAATGGAAATCTGGGAATGGTGGGAGGGTGTTGAGTTTATTCCCCCATTCCCATTCATAGGATATTAAGAAGGATTATCACATTTGGATGGAATTACCTTCGATGGAATTATAATATTACTGATTCGTCATAGCTGGACTAGTTTTCACAGTAAACAAGATCGTCTCGGGCTTAACTTGGTGGTATTCAAACACTCCACGAGAGTAAACTTTTCTAAACCACACTATACAGTGATGGCACGACCATGGTTTCGTAGCGTCGCTACATCATTATCTCCCTGGGCTTCTTCTAGAATAATGGCTTATAGTGATTTTTATGTCTGTGCGTCACTCTGTGTATAACACGCCGCCTTTGGACCTTTGTATTTTGGAGTATTCTCAGAACATTTGAATGTTTTTTATCTTTTTTACCCTTGCTGCCATTATCCCTTAACCCACACCTTCCCCCGCCCCCTATTCCTTTCACCTAGCATGCTACCTCTCCGTCCTCCCCTTTCCCCCCCCCCTTCCCTCTTTGGTTTATTTTTCGTTTGGTTCCTCAGTCTTTGGTATATGTATATGTGTCGTGTTTTCTTGTTTGTCACCTGAAGATGTAGCGAAGCTACGAAGCTATGGTCGCGTATTTACCGTATGGTGTTATTTAGTAAAAGTTTACTCTCATGGAGTGTTTTAATATTACTAATTACCACGAAGTTACACCTGACTCTGTATCGTTTGTTGGTGGTATTCCATCACTAAAACAATTTTTAATTTTACAAACCACAAAATACAATACAATATAAGACCTAGGTTTCGAGACCTTGCCTCATCATCAGGCGGGTGAAACAAAGTACCGAAATATATAGAGATGTATAAATATATATAAATGCCCCCTATATATTTCGTTGTTTTGTTTGTTTCACTCACCTGATGATGAGGCGATGCCTCGAAAGCTAGGTCGTAGATTGTATTGTATTTTGTGGTTTGTAAAATTAAAAGCTGTCGCTTATTGCTTTTGTTGTGGTGGACTAATGTTTTGGATGCCACCAGGGCTGTGCTGTTGAATCGCCTAGACTCCGATTTCGACTCCAACTCAACTCCCAAAAACCCTTTAGAGCCTTTAGACTATTGAAACTCTCTAGCTTTCCCATTCCTAAGGGATTCCATTTGGGTGCCATCTTTGCCCGAAAGACCTTTTTGAGTTAAGGCTCAGTTCTCTTTGTTACCAGGTTATGATCCGAGTACACATCAGAACACACTTACACTTCGTGTGTTTTTAACTCTATTTCTGAACCATTTTCTTACCAGAATGTAATCAATTTGGTACCTATCCGTATCCCCTGCCTTTTCCCATGTGTACCTCCTTCTGCCATGGTGCTGAAAAAATGTATTTGTTGTACAGTTTATTCCTCATACAAAAGTCTACTAACTTCTGTCCCCTGTCGTATCAGTTTCCTAGTCCGAACCCTCCCACTGCTTGCCCATGATTGCCTTGCCCAACTACAGCATTCCATACTTCCATTAGAATTCTCTAAAAAATGTAATTTATAAATTAGATTCATTGAAGCCGTCTAAATATAAGGCTCATCTATACAAAATAGTTACTTACGTAATACCATTGATAAATGTATTGAACATTCTCTCCCTTTGACAGATTTGAAGATCCTCTTTCTTTGAAGAGAGGATCTTCAAATCTGTCAAAGGGAATCGAAGTCGATAAATTCTATCCGAACCCAACTCTTACCTCTCATGAAATCGATTCCCTTTCCACAGTCCTGTTGGCTACTCCATGGTTTAAATTTACATAACACTACTTTAATACGGCTGCGAACCATTACAATACAGATGTCTTTCATGCAAATAATAAATCTTCACAGAAGAAAAAAACTCTGTAATTTTCCCATACGTTTTTGACACCGGAACATATCGATTTTACATCTTCATATCGAAGTTAAACGTTTCCCAGTACAAGTTTTTATCTAACAACAGTTGTTCCTTACTTTATATCCCTTATACGCGTACATCTGAAAAGTTTGTCAGGGTTTCGTGATAGGCTTTCACGGCTACTTCCGGCTCGTGGTATAATAGCGATAATAATATTTAATCACCTGTGGCAAGAAGCCACCTAAGGACAAAATCAAAAAAATTACAAAAAACGTCAACAGATCCTTATACTTTGTCGCAGTTAAACAAAAAGATAATTAAGTGATTCAATGTAGAATTATATATATATATATATTACTATTGTATCAATTTCTGAAATAAAAAATGTACCTATCTTCCAGCTCTTATGGGCATCCCCCCAGAGCTAATTAAACATTAATAATAATAACCAGGATCTTCCACTTGCCGGATGGTCGCTCTAACCATTATTCCCGCTGAACGTTCTCTCGCATCGCTTTCGGGAGGCACGGCCCACAGTTTGAAGATCCGGGTTCAAATTTAGGCCTCGTTTTTCACCTCTGTTTTCTCTTAGGATTTCAGTGAACGACTTATCGTGCAAAGTCACTTATTATCCTTTGCTCCGAATTCCTCTAGCAGCGTATCACAATTCCCAAGGTCGGGTCCAGAATCCGTCGCTATGGGTGTAAACTTTCGATAACTAAATGAAGTTAATTGTAGATTAGCATACGTAAACTGCCTTAAGACATCCTTTAGAGCGCTTTGATCTTCGGATCAGGTAACTCGATTCAAATCCCATCCCTGAGGATGCAACTTCCAGGCAGTTGGGTAATTGCTAGTCGGCGTATGCATGAGAACATGAATCCGAGTTACAGACTTAAGCGGGGAAATACATGACAGCGCATGAAACTTCAAAATCCTGTTTTGATTCACTTGCGGAAAGGTTTTGCTCATTTGAGGATCTTGGAACGTTTATACTACTGGTCATTGTTTAATATTATCAACGCTGTTCGTCATCGCCGTTCTCCCAATTGGCAAACACAATTCGAGATACTGGAATTCATCAGAATTATATGTGGAGGTGCTCCTTAAGTTTTGAACGGCAAGCATATAAATGTTGCTCATTTTGTTATTAGAAGAAATTAACTTATTATATTCAGGGTCATTATAGGAGTTAACGGTTAGATTTAAGAATGGACTAAGAAGTCTCAATCTTGCCCCTAAATAAAAACGTATTATTTTTTAGATTTTTCTCACTCATCATGGTACAGTTGCGGTTCTTTGCTGGGTCTTTATCTAGTAAATTACATACCTCTTGTTCCTAAGAACTTTCTCACTATTGATGTTGTTCTTAGAATGAATAAATATAAAATAATAATAAAGAAGAATAGAAACTTCTTCTTTGTTTGAGATAGGAATCGTTGGGGAATTATCATTATGACCTCGCAAATTTCAAAATTTTATATCGTTTACGCTATACTTGAAGAAATAATTTTATTCAAACGTTTACGAAACCTATTGCATCTAGTATTATATTATTCTTGTTTTAATGCACGCTTCTCAAACAACTATTCAAAATTTTGTGAAGAAAATAAAACTTCAAGTTTACATGTGGAATTTTCATTTCCCTGACAAAATGGAGAAATGCCGCCATATAACGCCAGAAACCATTAATTGTAATTTTAACTATTCAAATCCTCCCTTTTTAGATATCTTGTAAATACATACAATAATTTAATCTGAAATTCTTTTAACGAATTGAAAATGACTTTGTTAAAAATAAATACCATGGTTGAAATATGAAATCCAAAATTCTCTTTTTATATTCCTGTAGAGGTTTAATCTTATCATGATTGCTTCAAAAGTCGAAAAATTTCAAGGTACCCTGGGAGTTTTAAGATGATGTATGAAGAAGCACTATTGTTTAATTGTAGGAAACTTAAAAGGATTGCATTCTTAAGAATTAAGCACATCTTTGAGAACGAGCCAGAAATCCGCTTGCTTGTGAGCGAGAAAGAAATTAAGAGTTGTCATTTCCGTCTAAAACGCCATCCCACTGATAACACCGAATTCAGTCGATCCCCTTAAAAAATGTCTTAAGCGGAATTACTGTATTTCGGAGAGAGGAGAACGACGCTGGGTTTTGCGAACGAGAAAAAAAGGAATGCTTTCCTTCCGCCGCGTTCGTTGGACAAGAAGTAGTTGGGAATAAATCGGTGAGGGGATCGCTCTGTCTCGGAAGGAATCGGCGACAATGGTGCCCTAGAAGAGCTGATGAGGCGAGCACGAATAATCGATCGGCTGGGGGAGTTTCCATAGTCGGTGGTTTCCGCGGTCTGCGCCGGAGAACACGCTATTCTTCCATGGCTTTGGCTGGAGATGGGGAAACCAGAAGGGAAAGTTTCCACGTGTTAGAATTCCCACGGCGACGCCGTTAAGTTGGGGGGGATGGCCGAAAGGAAGAGTTGGCCCAATGTCGAAGAGCCCATGGAGACAAGAGTGGAATTAAGGGTATGGATTCGGGCTATGTTAATTGTTTTTCGTCGGAGTGTCACCATTTTATACCACTTCAATTTCTTTCCGAGGGCTTGATGGGGATAAGGCTCGATTGGAAGGGAAAGGAAAATGCAGTTTCCTTTCACTCCAATGGCGGAATGGTTACCCTGCGTTGCAAGTCTGCAGACATTAGTTTTCATTATGAAGAATTACAAAATTATCTTCGGTTAATCAGAAACTTTGAATGTATTTAAGGTTATCGTGGTATATTTCCTCCTCCCTACGGATTAACAACTCACGTTTTGAGTCCTTCAGAGAGGAAAGAAAGATTTATGAAATGCGGGTATTCCGAAATATATACTTAGACTTCTTAACTTTATCAATACGAAAGATAAAGTGTAAATTAAAGCACAGCATAAATTATCACCTGTAAATGAAGAAAAAGGAACTTTAAGGCCTAATTTACACTTATAAAATATCGATATCCTCATTGAAAAGTTTAAGTTCAACATCTGTAGTATGGAGAAGGAATATACCTTGTAATAAAAGATCTGCTTATCGTGTTACTGTTTTCGGAATTAAAAGGTAATTCGAGAAATCGCCTTATCGGTTGTCTTATGAAATCTTTTTCTTAAAAGCTTTTGATATTTGCCAAAAATAGTTTCATTAAAACTATAGTACGAATTAGGTTTTCATTTATAGAAGGATTTTTTAAAACACTTTTACCACTGTTAGTACTTAATAGTATTATTAGTAATACAGTTATAGTTAATACTTAGTAGTATTAGTAATACAGTTAAACGTTTTTCGATAGATAAGGTCATTTTGCACATAATGGCTCCCATTGGGGATCGAACCCGGGACTCCTCTCATTAAATGTGAACTCGCTACCCACTAGACTATCCAGATTCCCCAGTGCGAGATAATTCAGTCAAATTGTAGAAAAGTCACAGAAAGATCAAACGAGACTAAAGAAAACTGTTCTAATTTTGATAGATCTAAAGTAAGGAAATAAGTTATCGGAGGACAAAGTATGTGGTGATATCCCTCAGTATGTGGACGATCGGGTTAAGCAAGATAATCAGGAGTAGTCGTTTGGAAAGCCCGATTTTATCAAATTATACGAAATACCGAATTTTCTAAATACGAATTTAAGACGCATTCAAGTTTTGGAAGTCATGTAGAAGAGAAAAACAATGACGCGATTGTAAATGGTCTCATAAGAAGCGTCTACTTTAGTTATCGTAACTAGCAAGGGGGAAACTGAATCATAGCTTTGAAAATTATAGTTTAAGTAACTTTTCCAGGCGATATCTTCTTCACGTTGATGCATTTTATAATTTATATGTTATACGTAGAATTCACTAGGAGCAATATTCGATGTTCTGTGGAAACTTACAAGTATTGTCGTTTTATTTCTCCAACTAAAGTGTTAAATTCCACCAAATGTCGATAGAGAAGCGTAGCTTTCGAAGTATCGGCTTATATTTAAAGTACTATACTCAATTTTAATATAATCATGACAGTAAAGGTAACGATAAATTATTGATTATTCAACGTTTAGAATTATAATGAAGTACATTATCTTAGGATATCAAAGACATTACTGGAACAAATCCGGTTCACTAGAGGTCAAAGCTTTGATATCCCTGTTTCCAACGCTGAGTCATGTGAATTCTTCGTTAAAAAGAGAAATTAAGAGCTTAAACAGGCTTAATTCATTTCTCCTCTTAGGAAGATTCATCTCAACTCTCTTTTATTTCTCTAATCTTCCCGATCCAAAGAATCGCGAATCTCGTACTAGAAACTTGCTAATCGAAGATTAAAAACCTTTTTCAGGGAAGGGCCAAAGGCATTGACCTCACCCTTCGATAGATATTGCGTTTGCTACTTCTGAAATGCATAATTCGTGGTCCACCGAACGTCTGAAGGAAGATCTATTATTCCCGTGAGAATTATTGTCCCGTGATTATTGCTAGCGAGAACCTGCTACTCCGAAAGGCCTCCGATCTTAATTATAACCCTCCGCCATGAAGACGAATCCTTTATTAGTTCGTCTGTTTGTGTATTTCACATAACTGCCGATATGAGCCTCGTTTCCCCTTTCGAATTCCGCAAGGGACGACGGTTATGTTTTATTGCACCTTCCCTCTGTCAGCACATAATAAACTCCAAGCGTAAATCTACCGAGAAAATAAACGAGAATCGCCCTTTTTCCGACGGTGCGTACGTCGTCAAGCGCGGAGAAGCATTTTTACGACCATCGAGGAGCATGCATCGCACGGAAACTACATCGGACCTTGGAGATTTTAAAATGTAATCCTATAAGGTCGACAGGCTTTTACGACGCGCATCCAATCGAGCATAACTCCGCGGGGTTATACAAGAGTATCAATTACAGGGGGTAGCGAGAGGGAGAATCCTTTCAAGAGCCTTAAGTACTCGCGCGGGGGTTGCTGCCTCCCAGAGATACAAGTGGATGTCCGAGGCTATGCAGTGCGCGTTTGCATGTCCGTAGGTGGGCGTTTTGCTTTTCCCGAGGCGGGTATCTCCTCACACTTTCCCTGTTCCCCACAGAAGGGAATCCACCTACACCTACAGGAGGGTACCCACTACCCCCCTACCTACTCATGCCCTAGGAAGAGACCAACTCATACCCCTCTATCTATCCGTGCCCCTTCCCAGGAGACTACCACCCACGCCCCATCAAAAGGGGAACCACCCATTCCCCCCACGCACGCCCTCTCTTGGAGGTTACCCACTCATACCCCTCCATTTATCCGTGCCCCTTCCCAGGAGGCTACCATCCTCGCCCCCCACGAGGGGAACCACCCATTCCCCCCACCAAGAGGGCACCCACCCACGTCCTCTCCTGGAAGGTACCCACTCCTACCCCAGAAAGAGGCCTACTCATACCCTTTCATCTATCCGTGCCTCTTCCCAGGAGACTACCACCCACGCTCCCCAAAAGGGGAACCATCCATTCCCCTACCAAAAGGGAACACACCCACGGCTTACCCGTGACTGTCCCAGTGAAAGTGTTCTGATAGTGGGGGGCTTGAAGAAGGGGCATTAGGAGGGGACGGAGAGGCTCAAAGAGTTGCGTGAGGCGGTCGTTTGTGAGTCCGTCGCCTCATTGGGTCTCTCTCCCCGTTGGGTCATAGGGATGGGGTCCCACGGGGTAGAAGATCGAACAGAATATTCCCTCTCCCCATTCACTATAACGCATTGGGAAACGCGGCGTCGGAGGCAGAATGCGGGCCATCGATCCTTCCACACCAGAACGCCTCAAAGAGGTTCTCCTCTCTTTTACGGATTCCTTATTCCGTTTTCGACCCCACCCTCTCCGGCAGCGTATTTGTCGAGAGCTTCGCCCTTCCCTCCAGATAAAGAGTCCAAATTTTACGCTCATCAAGTTGCCCTCTCGACTGCTTGCTTGTTTTCGGGCAAAATGGGGTTATTTTCGTTGGGCATCGGTCTATGAAAAGCGCCCCGCCTCGCAGTGGCGAATTTATCTGCCGGTCGTGATTCGGGGAGCGTACCCTGTGGATGACCTTTCGCTTTTATTTCCCTCACGTTTCGCTTTTTCCACGCGAATCCCGAATAAAATGCATTTTGGAGCGAATTAGCAATTTTAACCGAATGCGTCATTTGCATAATTTTTGTGAACGTTTTGAAACTGTTTTTATCGTGTTTAAACAATTTTTCGGATCATATTAAAATATCGATTACCCATTTGCGGTGAAGTATTATCAGTCTTAAAAAGAATTATGCGCTTAACTTGGCAATCTCTTGCGTGTTGGTACATCCTGTACCGGGTATGAAAATTAAACGTTGATATTGCGAATACCTCGCCTTGAGAATTACGCACCGAGAAATTATCTATATTTAGATTATTCTGGTATACTTGAAATTTCATCATAATAGCTTGGTGAAATCGTGAGGTTTCAATAAATTCCTCTCAGAGTGTAGCGGGGCTCAATGGAACATTGTCGTTATAACAAAAGAAGTGGTTGAAATTCGCATTTCCACTGTTAGAAGCCCGTTTTCTCCAACCCCTACTGTCCGTGGAATATCTAAGTGTGTGCGCTGGAAATATTTTTGAAGGCTTCCTTTTCGAAATTGACCTTCAAGAGTCTCTTTTGTCTTTTAATTTGTTTTATTCATCCTCGGGTACAAATTCTGATTTGGTTGTCTTGTTTTGTATTTATTCGCTACACATTAACGGTGGAAATGTTAAGAAAACGATACCTTATAAGGAATCTACCTGTAGGAGGACGAATCCCGAACAATTCGTATCTTGAAGTTTAGTGAATATCGTATGCTTCCCTTCTCTCTGTGGAACATGTTACATGTTGATAGAAAACGTTGGATACTGCGACGCCTGAGCCGTTTAAATGGCTCGCGAAGCAGTCGTGGCGATTCTTCAGTGAAACCTCTCTCTATGTACATGCATTTTCAAAGTCGAGATCTGCGAAGGAATCCGAATAGAGAGCGAAGAAGAGGTAGACAAATAGAGGATGGGGAAAAGCTTACGGTACGGTTGACGCAATAGCATGAAATGAGATTCGTTTCGCATCTCCCCATTCAACCCTTAACTCCATCTAATAGCCACTACCATTCAATATGCCCGGCAACGATTCATTATAATTTTAGTTCCTGACATCAACTGCTCCATTGGCGACGAGAACGGTTCAGAACTGAGCCCTCAAACGTCTTTCAAAGGAACGGGCGTGAATGTTCCTCATAGAAAAAATTTAATTTATGGCGTAGATCCTAGGCATTCGGGGAGATCCTTCAAACAGTCGTTTTCAGATCCAACCAGGGTATCGAACCGTAGTCGTTTGCGTCCCTTTTTTCTCTCCGGTCCAATCAACTCGCCAAGATTTCGTTTCGGTTCCGGTTTTGCTCCCGTTTTTTTCGAACCGGTTTGAACCGGTTTTTATGGTAATATTCCCCAGAATTTTTTTCATTACGCTTATCCACCAATAAATACTACTTTTAATATATTTTTAGAATAAAATAGACCAGACACGCACTCAGGGTGAGTGGGTGATGGGCTTAAAACACCCAAAGTTCCCACATATATTTCAATCAGAACCAAATTCTCAAGGGTCTTATTAACAAATATCTGTACTCTTCAGACATATCTTAATAGGCTATACTTTTTATGATGAGATTCAATTATTTCACATTACGTGTTAAATTGAAAGGATGTTTTTTTTGGAGAATATAATTTATTACTGTAAATCAAAAGAATGAAAACACAAATGAAAGTACACTATTAGGGTTCCCCTGAGCGAAAGTGAGAAAGGTTCGTCAGAAGGTGTACCATTACAAAACATAAGGTATTACATAGGTAAAAAAATATATATTAATATTTAAACACATATTAATAATATGTAAATTAAGAAGTTAAAGTTGTGAAATGGGCAAAATGGACAGTTGAGTACAGTTAATGAAAAATATAGAACAACAAAACAGTAACATAGTTAATATAAAAATGATAATGATAATATTTAAACAAGAAAATACAAAATGTTACATACACATAATAGAACATAGGTAACGCGTTATAAAACAGTCCATATTATATATTCTTTAGAACACTGTATCAAATATAAATATTCACTAGTACTGTTAGCGCTAGTATGTTTAACTAATACATAATTTAAAATACTCAACAGCCATTATCTTATTGTTTTAAAAACCAGTTCTCAATTTCTAAGTTCAAGAGATTATTAGTTAAAATCCTTAGGTTCAGTACAATCCCCCCCAAGCGAATATTCTGGATGCGTCCCTGAAAAACATGATATTTAAGCAATAAATTATGGATTCCGTTATTAAAATGTAAATTCGTAATTTATAATCCGCCGTTACCTGTTGATGCTAAACATAACCACTGTTACGATGAATTGTGATGCGAACCGAAGCTCGGAACAGAGTAAATAAACTCGATTTCGTTTCAGGTTCAATAGCATTAATGTTTCGAAGCCGGTTCGGTTTCCTTTTCAGCAAAAATGGCGTCCATTTCTGTTTCGGTCCCCGGTTCGTTGCCCTGGATACAACGACCGGCGGTTAGGGAAGAAGCGTCTGCGGTCGTTATTCAGAGGGCATCGCCACGACAGCCTATATTACGCGTAACGATTTCCACTCGTCTCATTAGGCTTTCGTATTCACGGTTTGTTCTGTCGATCCCGCGCGCATCAACAAAATTCAGGCCCGAGCGAGGACGACCATGCCTTTTAAGCATTCCGAAGCTTGATGACGCACGCGCAAAATTTAATGCATAGCGGTTCATTAGTTTCCTCGCCCTTATGCGGATGGGCAGGCGGTCGTAAAAAAAAGTCGCGGCGCTTGCCTAAGCACTCTACGTAATATGTCCGCGCTAAAAGCAACGCTTTAAAAAAAAATTCGAATTAATGGCCGATACACAGTTTTCGCGAAAATCGCTTTTTGCTCTGATAAGCAAACAGATGTGATTAAAAGCTTAGCTGAAGAGCGCAGATGGGATTCATTATCATGCGAAAGATCTGCTCTTTAGCTTGCTAATTAATGTCGGCGGGGGACGCTGGCGCTTTTTTTATTTTAATCGCCGGACGTGCATTTGTTTGCGTGCGCCTCGCGCGGAGACACAATACAATTTAATCGCTAAGTAAATGCCGTGACGCATTCTCTCCGCTTTCTCTCTCTCTCTCCTCCTTATCATTCATATGGTTTGAATTATTATATCCCATGCATTTGTATTTATTTGCTTTTCCGCTCCGTTTTCGTTTTGTTTTTCGTACCTCAACCATTAATAATAAAATAATATTAAGTCGTGTCAGTTACCGGAAGTACTACCAAAAATATTTATACACACCTGGAAAGATTAAATATTAATAAGAACATCCACACACATATCGAAAAGGAATTCATACTAAAAGCAACATCAATAGTAAGAAAGTTCCTAGGAATGTAATAGAAAGGTGTGTGACTTGGTAAAGACCCATCAAAGAACCGGCTTTGGACCACAAAAAGTGAGAAAATCAAAAATAATACTTCTATAATGGAAACAGGAAGCTAATCCCCATACATCCATTTTAAAGATTGATTAACAATTTAGCACCTCCTGACGAGTCTATTCAGACTCAGGAGGACTAGAAGGTTTCTATTATTATAATAGGTTTCCTTATTATTACGTTTGAATTTTAATTTGAAAGTATAAAAAAATAACAAAGGATGAACACACACCACCATTCCCTATGCGGGAAAATCCGGCAAGCCGGGATTCGAACCAGGGACCTTGGGCTTGGAGAGTGCTAGCACACTAACCACTCCACCTCCTTATAATGATGTTATTTTTTGTAAATCCTAAGACATTTTCCATTCGTAAAATCATCAGTCCTAAGGATGGTTGAAGCAGCATACCCTTGAAGAAATGAGGTTTACTAAGCAAGATGAGGATTGAGGTATTTTGTGATTGTTTTGCTCTCGGAACTAGAACGCCATGAGTCGAAATGTCCACGTAAGTTCAGCGCCCTATGAATATCAATTTTTAAAGCAATCAATGAAGAGTGACCGAGATGAATCCCATTAATCAGCATCATTCATACCTCATTAGCTCATCGAAACCATGAAAACCTATATGAAAGTTACATTTCCCTCTACCTACCGAAGTCCAAAATATCGCCGGTTTAATAGTAGCTCAATGTAATTTCAATGTGAACATCTGGAGAATCATCTGAAACACCGTTTACACGCTTCAAACATTGCTTTCGAAAATTATGTAAATACGATGAACACTTCCGATAATATTTTAAAATATTTCTTGCGTCGAAAGTACAATTTTAGCACAGTAAGGTTACACAGTAATTGTTCCGTCCAAGGTAACTGAAATTTTTCTTGTTCCGAGGTGGATATTTTGGTTAAATAATGAATCAGGTTTGGAGACCCTCTCTCATGTTTATTTTTCGGAAGAAGGAATTCTTACCACATTGCCCCAGTCTCCGCCGAAAGCTTGGAGGATCTTGGTGTTATGCATGTTTTATAGTGGTGCTTGGAAGGTTGGGAGGAACTTTCGGAGACTTCTTTTATTAGCGTAGGTCCACTTACTAATGATACATTCAGCCGGTTTGATCCACCTAAAGGAAAATCCTTCCTGGAAAATTTCTGGAATATCATCTTAAATTTTTTCTTATTAATACATCTTTTTCGATAATGCGTATGTAGATTCCCTCGCACTCGTGAGATCATAAATGAATGTAGACCCTTATACATACGTAAGCGTTTATAATTATCCTTGTACTCTTCTCATCTTATATTTTTTGGTAGCACGAACTTTCTTATTAAGGAAGTATGTTTTCACTGCGCCTTGTGAACGAAGAATTTTGACCTCTTTTTTAGACGCTTTTCATGAGTGTCTCGTAAACGTTAAGGGGATATTTCCTGGGGCCTTTTCTAGAGGAAATCGCAGTTCTTTTACTTTTACGTTGTCATCTGGATTTATTCTTCAACTTCTTCTCGACCGCTGTCGCACGGTCAATGCGGATGCCTTGTTAAGTGTAATTCCTTTAAAATATTTTACTGATGAGGAGTAGAAATTCACTACCCTAGAAGCCGGTCTCTTTTTGGAAACAGTTTCCTTAAAGCTAAACCGTGGGTTTGCTCATTCTTGGAAAATATTTGTCAAATGGTAAAATTTGTCGCTTTTTGGAGCTTGGATTCCTTAATTTATATAACCTCATGTGATAATAACATCCGAAGACAAATTCTATTCATGGTCTCCATAATGGAACACAAATTAAGCGATGTCCTGGCAGGCTTGAATCCCTCGCCTTTCAAATCTTCCGTCCTCGAGTGCCAAGTATAATATTGGTTTTAGGCATTATCCCAATTGTATAAGGGAGAACCTCATCTTTTCGACATAAGGTTTAGAGTGCCAGCAAAACTTTCAGTAGAGATATTGATCTCAATCTTAAAGGAGATAGAAGTGGAAAAAAGTCCGCCTTGGCCGTGTTCCCTCCACGGGAGGAATTCTGTTTGTTGGAATCGCCTTACTCCGCTTCACTTGTTTTTCTCGTTCGTTCTTACGAAGAGACTGAATGGAGAACATGGGAACAGTTTGCCTTTTGAATCATTTTATTTTGTATTAAACTGCAGGGTTTGGTGATTACCTGTTTGAGCGAAGTTTTTGGTCACTTTGTGCTTTACAAACTTTAATCTTCGTATAATAATCTTTTGAAGTGGATTTTAATGTTTGTGCCACTGAAATTGTTGCGAATCAAACGATTTTCAGTGAGTAATAATTCGGTTATAATTTAGTTATCTATAGCATGGAATGATTCTCCTCTCATTTCAAGAATATTTCATGGGTACATCAAGAGAATACACTCTCTTGATTCTCAGTAAGTACAAGTTCATATGTATATAACTTCAAAGTTGTTATGTATTTTTTTCCATTTTTCTCTGTGTATATAAACGTCAGCCCAAAGGCTAACTCTCCGCTACATCAATTAAGAAAAGCTTAGTAGTGAAGTGAAGTATTATGTCCTTACTTAAATCCAGAAAGTTTTGATTTGAAAAAGTCGGCGTAAATGAACTGACCCCTTGAAAAATGTTCCTCAGTATCGAATGAAAAATAACCTAAATGGGTGCCAATTTCAAGAAACAATTATGCTTCAGCAGTTTTCGTATGGTCCGGAAGAAAACGGAGGAAAGTACATAAAAGGTACACATCAAAATACAGTTCTAAAGTCATGTAAGACCCAATAATTTACTTCAAAAATAGTTATATAATGATAATTTGTGACTCAAGATGAGTAAAACTGCAGTAGTACGTTAAGCCGGGGGAGTTTATATCACGAATTCGGATGTTCTTGAAATTCGTTCCGTAATTTTGGATTTATAAGAGAACTTCTCTGAGGCACTCGCTTCAGTAAACTCTTCTTGCTTTTTTTTCATCTTCGCAACTTGTATAGAACTAACTGAATGCGGGCGATTACACTCTATCAGATCATCCCTGGTAGCTTTCAACCTCTCGGGATTATATTGCGCAGGATTAATGTTCGACCTAAGTTTAAGGAAGGCATAGGTCAGTGTTCGAGCAATTAATCATACGTGAAAAGAATGTGCAATTTATAGATGTCGGTCTCTCCGGCACAACATTTAAAAAATACGGACGTGAAACAATTGCCTTTGAGAGTTCAGTTCCTTTTTTTTTGTTAAAGAAGAGAATGAAAAATCGTTTAAATGCGCAACTGTTACACATCAGTGGCTTTTTTGGATATAAGTTTTCTATATTGTATAAGCATGTAAGGAACGTCCTCTAAATTTATTTATCTTCCGAGATACTATATACTCAGAGGCTCAAGATACTCCGCATGATATGTACCATGCTTAGCAACATCATGAAATACTAAAGGCAGTGCCTTGTCGCAGTAGCCACGTCTCTCTTTCCATTACCGCTTCCTTCAGCCTAGCATATGAAGTCTAGTCCATCTCATTCTCCATGTTCTTGAAGAAAGCTGCTCTGGAACGTCCTCTTGGTGTATTTCCTACAACTTATCCTTCAAATATGTTTGTTAGATTCTGATTATGCCTCAGTGCATGTCCAATCAGTTTAGCCCTTCCTTTTTCCTATTGTTTTTAACATCAATCTATTTTCTTTCTCTTCCTCTAAAACTTTTTCATTACTTTCCTTTCTACCCAGCTTGTTTTCGTCTGCTAGCATGATTTCATTATAATTATGTATTAATTGACCGTGACCGGGTTTTCATTCGCAAAATATTTGCTACTTCAGCGGCTCTTTCTAATTTTATTAAACATGAACCGAGCGAACTTTGGAATTTTTTGGGAGATATTCTGATGATAACTTCGTTTGTGTTACGTCTACTCCCTTTCCTTTATGAATTCTCTTTGACGTAGTGATATTACAAGCTAATCTTACATTCAGAAATGTATGTTGCCTTATTTTTGGATAATCTTCATAGCTTTTACTTCACTATCCCATACTTTTACTTCGCTATCCAATTTTCATATCCTTTCTTAATGTAACTCGCATTAGCCAATTCTTAATCGATGCTCATTCAGAGTGTTATAATTTTCGCCTATAAAATTCGACATTTGGCCCCGACCATCAATTTTAGAAATATATTTGGCTACTTTAGTTCTTCATTGGGCGGGATTGATACTACATATTCGGTCTCTTTCTACAATCAAGCCTCATGAGATGGTGAAAAATGTTATTAAAATAACACTTGAAGTACACGTAGAAATCACTGCAAGAGAAATGCCCTCATCGAATGAGAAAATACCGTCAGGAATGTGTGAAAATGTGTAAAAAGATTAAGTATTATTTATAATAATAGTAAAAAAATCTAAAAACTAATAAATCGATAGAACAATTAGGTGAAAATACTACATTGGGAATAAATTAAATCTGTAATCATCGTTAAGTGATTCGAAACAATGAATCGATTCTTTTTCACGCTACTTCATTCGGAAGGTTTGAAATATAATCATGCGTCCAGCTATGAAAAGGTTTATATGTTTACGGATGAATTGCTAGTATTTAAGTATTCTGTATGATTCAAAATTTCTCTTTAATCTTATTACCTTAGGTCTTCTAATTTAATTCACATAATTGCGTTGACTATGCTAATCGCAAGGGACCTTTCGGACAGATATGCAACAGTCAAACTCGGCAGTAATTGCTTCATGATGCATTCCAAACAAAATTAATAAAGTTACGCTTAAAACGAGCTAAATATTTTTGATTGCGACTAATTTAGCCTGTTGAATAGATAGGCGTGTCGCTGAAGTGATCGCAGTTTTTGCAGACTAGGCCAATTACAAGGTTTACGCGTCAGTTTACTCACAGCGGTTGTTCAATCGACCAGATTATGAAATATTTACGTATCAATTGAGCCCTGTAATTGACTGTCAAATAAATTAGTTTCTCCGGCCGGTCCGGTTTGATGACAATTATCGCTTCATTTCCGGCGGAGATGATTTCTGACCAGAACGAGCCATTCGGTAGCTCGTGATGAGAGTTTATTTCATGAAAAATACAGTGATTCATCGATTTCTCGATCATAAAGCGTGTGAGTCGTTTCAAATATAAATATCTAGCGACATATAATGAAGATTTTTATTTTTCTTTTCGATTTAGAAGCGGGCGTTTGATACAACTCGGGTCGTGATTTGGTAAAGGTCACTGCGCATTCATTCCGCCATTCCCATTTTCCTTACGAAACGGGGCTGTAATATCAACCCGCGAGCACAAATTTTGTTTCCGGAGCAAACAAGATTTTTAGCTTCGTTTGTCGACTTTGTTTGTCCAACAATTTCTACGTGTTGAATATCGCATGACACGGTAGGTGACCCACCGAGCCGTAAAAAAATATAAAAATCGAACAAGCGCTGAGATTATTTACATTTAAGTGATATTTATGTACATATTTCTAGAGAGAGGTTCCAATTTTTCGCCCGAGATATCTTTCAAGCGCGGATAGCAATGCTGATGTGCTGAACCCTCTGTATTTCTGCCGACACATACCTCCAGTAAAAAGTTCCTCTTCTCCTTATTTTTCATCTGTATAACATTTGAGACCTCTGCGGACATTCACTCAAAGCACCTTTTTTCCTTCCTTTGGTGTTTCTTTAAGCGTTTAATGTACGTATGTTTGGAAAGACTGCGAGTATATTTTTAAAATTTTTTATAATGAACGTGTCGTATCTTTGGAAATCTCGAATACATGCAATTATCGGGTTCTTCGTGTTATTTCATCAGAAATTACATAGGCTGCGTAACTGGTCAACATTTAATGGTTGGGAAAACAAGCAAAGAAAAACTTGAATATGTTCTTCTAAAGTTAGAGTTTCCTGTCCTCAGAGATGGCTTATTTCAAGCTACCCTTATCATTATAGGAAACAATAATTAAAATTTTAGTTTAGTGACCAAATCATTGCGTTACAGAACAACTTTAAACCTTTTCTGGCTTGTCTTATCTTATGTATAAAGTAGAAAGTTTGTGTGTGTGTGTGTGTTCGCCTATAACTCGAGAACCAGTGGTCGAAAATCTTTCAAACTTCGAAGATTGTTAAATGTCTTCCCTGGACAGATAATAGGCTACTTTCTATTCACCTAACTGACCCCGGTTCGACTCCAGACGTTTAAAACCTTTTGCATAAGAAATGAACATAAAACTCACTTTTATCGCTTGCATGGTTTTTTTCATTTTCAAAATTAAATCTGAAAGAATAGCCGTACGACATCGAGACATCTACCAAGAGAAGGGAAATTGAATGAAGATTCCTATTTTGGTCGTCGAATATTGTTTTCTGTTCAAAACTGCGAGAATTTTGATAAAATAAACGAAGCTATTGCAAAATTTCCGAGGTTGTAAACAAACCGTCTCCCTTTCGACTAATTTCATTGTTGAATCCGAGCTCATGCATTCTCATATTTTCCTCGTTGAGAATCACCGGCCGTTCAGCTAGTCCCATATATTAATGTAACCAAATCGTTAACTTTTTAAAACAAGATATTTTTTACTATTATCCCAAATGTTTGAAAGTGAGTGAAAACTTATGTAAAGTAAATAATTTCATAATGTTACTTATCTTGATCTTATGCGACTATTCCTTCTAATTTAATTTTGCGAAAGAAATATATTGTGCAACCGATAAAATCGAACTTTACATGTATTTCTTATGGAAATCTGTCTGGACGATCTTCAGAACGATAGTTCAAACCCAGAAAAGTTATCGAATAAAAAGGTGACAGTACTTCCTTCCGGATCTCAGAACATGTGTGCAAAGTTTGACGCACAAATCGGACGAACGATGTGGACTGCAATCTCAGACAAGCAAACCCACAAACAAACACACAGAATTTCTGCTTTACATGTATAGACTAGTAAACGCCCCCGTCAAGCATGACGGAACTTAATTTAGTTTAAAAATATTTCTTTTATCGTATATATCTAGTCCTCCGAGGCCAGAAACAGTCCGTCGTAAGATCATAATAACTAAGTATATTTCTTACCATTATTTATAATATTTATTCTACTATTTTCAAGTTATGAATGCCTACTTTACGAACATTTCTTATAGAAAAATATAAAAAATGGTTATCCCTGTGTACTTATATGGGCTATTTCATAAAATCAACATTCAACAATTGCCTTGGTCGTCAAAGAGATGGGTTGTTTATT
Organism: Ladona fulva; assembly: GCA_000376725.2. Taxonomy (NCBI): domain Eukaryota; kingdom Metazoa; phylum Arthropoda; class Insecta; order Odonata; family Libellulidae; genus Ladona; species Ladona fulva. The sequence goes on from KZ308156.1 coordinate 1,627,720, forward strand.
TTCCAAAAAGTTTACGAATTTTCCTGGTATTTTATCTAAGTTCTCGCAGTTTCGAATTTATATGAATGTTTCACGACTAAAATAAGATTTTATAATCATTTTCCTTTCTCGTGACAGTTGTCTCAATTTCGGTGGACCATTTTTTCTAAATTAATTTCATAAAAGAAACAACCTCTGTAAGTCATGAAAACATACTTTTCGTTCATCTCTTATGGAAACGTATTATGGGCTCTTGAGTTCGAACCCGGGCCTTTGCAGAGATGAGAGTAGTTTTCCTGGGGGTTTCAACACCGTAGAAACACAATGCAGTTTGTTTCAGATCTCTAAGTCAAGCCGTTTCTGAGATAAATAGGGGGACGGACAGACGGACGGACGGACAGATATTTGCTTTTTATATATATGATAATAATATATAATATGCGCTGTGTCCAGATTTTCCGGTATGTCAGTAATTAATTAAAGAGTTTAGATTATACTAGTTTACATTATACTATTTTTATAATTTAGATTTCTTTAAAACATCTCTTTTTCGTCCCTTTTCTCAACCCCCTTTTTCCTTCCTCCTTCCATCCCATCCTATCCTGCTCCCCTTTCCGTCGCACATGTTCAGATCCCCATCCGACCCCGTCAACCTTCTTATCTAAAATCGTCGCCCTACCAAATTCGCCCCCCTCATCACCTACTGCGGAAATTAAAACTCTTTTCCTTCCATTTTATCTCTCTCCTCTCCCACCCTATTTATCCACCTCCGCCTATCTCTCCAATCCGATCCGATCCATAGACTTTATATTGCCTCGGGTGTTTGAATTTCATTTACTGCTTCGTCATCAATCAGTCGGGAAATAGATCCGGTTGTCAGCTGCTGATTAGCCCAAGTACGCGGTCCGCTTCTCTGGAGATACGAGGTCGTGGGTCTTTTCGAGAGAAAGATAATATTGCCGCTCGAAAATGTCGGCACAGTTTCAATCTAGGCTTTGTTTTTCCACGCCTTCGAGTTCCTAGTCCAATTGTTTATGTGCGGACTCCGCGACGATTGTGACGTCACGCGGTGTCGATGACGTAAATGAAGGTCTGTCGATACCTCAGGGTAGAATTTTTTGTCTGACCTAAATGGTAATTTATGTCAGCTTTTTTAACAGCAAGTTGCGGAGACAAACATTCAGTAGAGTCCGGTCAGTAATTTCAACAAAGAGAGGGTAACTTCGTGTTTTTTCGCAGGGTATTTAATCCACGACCGGTTTCACAGGCGTGCCTACATCCTGAAGGTGCAAGCTCGCTTGTAAAACCGGTCGTAGATTAAATATCCAGTGCAAAAATATGAAGTTTCTCTCTCTCTCTCTTCGGTGATTATTTTCCACCGCTAAGTAACGCTTTCCACTATCGACTTCGGTAATTTCAATGTTAATTCAATCAGTGCGAAGGACACACATGAGTTGGCTTTCATTCAAGTAGCAAGCAACACACGCCTGAGTCGGAGCCATCCTTTATCATATCGGTTACATAAAAAACAGCACCTAAACGTAGTCCAAGGCTTCCAAACCTACTTCCTTCCACCTTCCGTCTTCCACGATACATATATGCGAAGTAAAGTTGACTGCCTGTCAGTAAAGTCAACAGCCCGAAGGTTGGTTGGATCTTCCACCATCAGCCGTCTGTAAGGTATTCAGCCCGAAGGCCGGTTGGAACCTCATCCCCTCTGCCATCAGAGGTAAATGAGGCTTACTGAGCAAGATGAGGAGTGAGGTAGTTTTCCCTTGCTCTGCTCACTGACCCAGAATGCTACAAGAAGAGCAAGTCCACGTTGGTGAAGCACGATGACTCTACTATGAGTAATTCTTCCGTAAAATTTCATAAGGAGAAACCTTAATTAATGCCATTATTCAGCAAAACTCACACCTCAGTAGCTTTCATACGAGAAATCATATCGTATCATCACAGCTATGAACGAGACTGAGACAAAAGTAATCAAAAGAAACATTTTTCTCTAGTAGTAGTATTGTTAAAAGTGCTTCGACTGCTTTGGTCATTTCGCACGTGGGCCCCCACCGGGAATCGAACCCGGGACCGCTTTCGCCGAAGTCGAACGCGTTGCCCACTTGACTATCCGGGAGCCCAGTTTTCTCTATCCCGTACCAAAAGCAAATATGCCGTTATATATGCCATAAATATGCCATTCGTCATAATATGGTAGCGACCCATACGTATCAACTTAAACTTTGCGGCACTCCAGCGCAAAATCAAACTGAAAAATATGTAACCAGGTGTGAAATGAAATACTTCAGTACTTTTATCTTTTCACGGAATCTCTTCAAACTAAATATATCTCGCAAATTAAAGCAAGAGTATGGTATGGAATGAGAGGAGTGCATTATCCCCGGATTTTAAACGGCTCACCAAGAGCCTTTTCAGGGCAGCCCGGTTGAGAAGCAGTGGAGTAGCCTACCTGAAGCAGCGAATGGGCTTCACGCAAAGATGGCCGAGATCCGCGAAGCTAGAATTGCATCGTGGGCGTGGATTGGCACGGAAATTAAAGGCAGCGAACGGAAACGGAAACGGCACATTCACGGGCGTGATATGCATCTTAATTGATGCACACAAAGCAGACATACTCACTAAACGGCTTTCATTATAAGGATTAGAGCAACTCTGGCGTGCAAAGAAACGGAATAAGTTGCGAATAGTTTCGCAGACTTGAACGAATAAAATGCATTGTGAGTGAATTTCATTTTCCGCGATTTTTTCTCGTTAAACCTAAGGATGCGAAGGTGTCGAAATGGATGGTTTCGACATATTAAGCGGTCGATGGACCTTGTTTCGCGTAAGTTCACAGAGAAAAAGACCATTTGTACCATGTCGTTTTATTTCTTTTACTCTCTCGTCGTAGCAACAAAACTGTTTCCATGGAACTAAACGAAATCGGTAAATAATTTATTTCCCCGTTCAAGAGTTGATCTACTCCACGCTATAAATTTAAAATAGATTCGCCTCGCGTTGACCCACGATAGTATGCTTGAGAGTAAAAAATTCGCTTAATATTTGAATGCAGAGCGATGAAAAGTTAATGACTGACGGGTTAGATCTCCCTGTTATTAAGTTATTTATTTCATCCGATTCCCGAAACGTCCAAGAGCAACTGGCAGCATTAGCGCATCTGACAAAAACATGAAGTCCATGTGATAATGTCGGACTGAACTGTTTAAAAACTACTTAATTCCATGCTATACATATACTACTTTTGCCCCTATTACTTCAATTATATTATTATAATGTAATACGAAATGGATATATATCAATATTCTTGATATGTCTAGCAATAAATGTACTCGGTGGTTGTACCATGAATCCGATTTCTATGAAACGGATATCAGAGAAAATAAAAAAGACTTTGACGCACCGCTCCATGTGTAGCAATTAATTGCTTCAATTAATGCAATTGATATATTAAATTTTACTAGAAATTCAGGCAAAATCGAATAATCTGTTTAACTCGTGCGTTCCTAAATGATTATGAAATAATTAATTCATGAATAGTTTGACCTGATTTCACTCTTTTTCCTGCTCTGAAATAAGGTCAAACTAATCATGAATTGATTATTTCACAATCATTTAGAAACGCACAAGTTAAACAGATTATTTGATTTTGCCTGAATTATGGTATATGGATGGTAATGGTATAGATGATAACCATGGTAGATGGAAAGTTACCATAAAGTCGAGGCCAAGCTGTTGGCTTGTAATATGTTAACTCCTAAAGTAGAGGCTCATTATGCAGTTTGTTAATTGACTTTAGTGCAGTTTACGTCTGCGAAAAAATATAACCAGCAAGCGTAACCTCGACTAAAGCGACAATACCACTGGGGTAGTGGCATTGACTTACCAAAAAATCTTTACAATCTAGCATTACTTTGAAGAGGAGATAGGTCTAGTCTTAAATGTCAAGATACTACGTAACCATTACCGATAGGTATTGGAATAACATTAATAATTACCTTCCTTTCCTTTATCCCGATAGGTATTGATTGAGCATTCAAACTTTCCCTTCCATGATTACCAGAAGAAGCAAGAAATTTCTAGACCTATTTGCCTGAGGGGACTTTTAAGTTTAAAGGTGGGACAGTCCCGTCTAAATCTGGACGATTAGTCTCCCTAGTAATTATTAACATTGATTAATAATTTATTCGCCGGCCGCGGTGGCGGAGTGGTTATCCTTCTAGATATCCAACCTCGAGGTCACGGGTTCGAGTCCCGGATAGTCGGATATTTACCGTCAGGGATGGTTGTGTGTGTTCGTCCGTTGTGATTGTTTACGCCCACCACGGTAATTCTCCAGAAAAGGATCATTGAGGGGACGCTGGGAAATATGTAATAAAAATAAATAATCCGTTACGGTTAGAATAATATTCCGGTGGCAACGTAATTGATTACAAAATGACATTACATTAAGACTATGGACTATAATAGTAACAATAATACAAGTTTATTGACCGTTACAACACAGACATTGTGATCGCTGCTAACATTTGTATACTCTACTTCTGATGTTGTTAACATAACGTTTGGACGACCGCATTTCACGCATTATTTCTCGCGGCTTACTGAACATTTTCCTCGGAAAACCCTTGCAACATCCCCGAAATCCCGCGCGTTCGTTACATTCCAGAGAATATCGTGCAAAACGATCATTTTCCTCTCAAGCCCTCACCGCACAAGTCTATTAGCGATATCTTTTCTCCCCGAAATCTCATTTCAGATTAAAGTGGACGCGACGAAACCGAAGATAACCGCTGCGGAACGGAACCTTCCCCAAGGTCTCCATTTCCTCTCCAGCGTCAGTAAACGCCATTCACCGATATTCTCCTCCTTTTTCTCGAAGGTGTTTCTCGCTCTCGTCATAAAAAGATCTCTCTCTTCCAGAAAGGCAGTTCTCCTCTAAATCCCTCTCTGGAGCTCCTCCCCCAATCCTTTACCTTGCCTCTCTCCGAGGATTCCACGGTGGCGTTTACCCCGAACGTCTTAATGCGCCCCCTCACACCCGCTTTCCCCTCCAACACATTTCCATATAATTCCCGCCTCTCTTTTCGCTCGGGATTCCAACCCCTTTCGCCGGCGCTATGGAAACCGATGCTTTATGTGAGACATTCCAAAACCCCTTTCGCTCAACCCTAATTCCTCCTTTCTCCCCTCCCTCAAATTGATTTATCTTTCTCCTCTTTTTATCCGTACGTCTCTGGGCTATAGCGACCAAGAGCCAACGTTGGGCCGGAATTCGGTTGGAATGGGGGGGGGATCGCTCCGTTACACGGTTTGCTTTCGGTGCTACGAGGTTCATACAGAGGGATACTAAGGTTTGATCAATTCCTTTCAAGTCTTAATGGAAAACATAGCCGAAAAAAGCCATTATTCGGCAGAAAAAAGGATATCTTTCCCGCGGTTCTTGGAGCGATGGACTTTTTGATCCAGAGGCGCGCATTCGTCGGATTTGTTTATAGGTCGTTGTGGCTTTCGTTTTGGCAAATGGCGCCAGTCTTTGTCGTCTAAGGATCTCTTACATGTGAAAGTGTGCCATTATCTTACATATTCGGCGACACTGATTGTACTTGGATGTTTGTAATGCTTTTCTGTGACACACTTACGTTCTGTATGTCAGATATTCGGGACGAGGGCCGGTTTAAAACTCAAGCCCTCCGCTATTAGCTGCCACAAGCTCTGGAGAGGGACTTACCGGGATAGACGAGATGTGAGGTAGTTTGATCATGCTTTCATGATCGAGTAAGATTACTATCTATGCCCTTTGCATAACAATATCTTACATTAGTATTCTAAACATAATGTCCTTAATGAATACCATTACGCACCAATACTTCAGCCGCTTTCTTACTATCACAGTCATGAACAGATATAAGAAAAATCATCGATATATTTTTCTATTTTTTTATCAAGAGTTAAATGAAAATTATCTATTCATCAAGATATAGCAATGGAAACATATTCTATATAACCATATATTTAGGCCATCAATTTACTAATAATATCAGTTAATGGGTAGGCTCTCAGAGTTTCAGTCAGAAAAAATGTAAAAATGTATTGCTATGGTGCTGTATTATCTTAGGCTATTGCTAATTGTACACACTTTGCGCTAATTGTTCAAAGAAACCATTAAATCACTTGTAACCTAATCCATGAGTACGTAAGTTACACTTTTAACCTAATGAGATGATTAAAAAATCATATCTCGCTGAAATAATCGGTTTCTTCGAAAGGAAGGTTTGACGTTAAATCATCGTCACGAATCGAAAGGTGTGAATAGTAAAAGGGCATAAAAGTCCCTTCCCCTTCGTGAAATATTTGATCGTTGCCTCTATCAGAATCGAAAGAAACTAAAACATTCAACGGTTGCGATCGAATTATAACTTGAAATATTGCAATAGAAACGGTAATACTCTTTGCTTGTGTTGCATATATCGAGGATTTTAATTTTATCAATGTTTTATGCGTTATTTTCGTTTTTATGTAAACATACACTCATGGTAATCAAGATTAGATTTTAAAATTACTTTTGTATTCCAATCTTAGCGGTGCGTTATTAGTAATGTAATTCGAGTATCAACTGAACATACGTCCATAAAACCACTAGCAATTACAAAGCGATAAACAAAATCCTCTTTGTAATTTACTAGAGAAAACGTAGGAAAGTCACTAGTTCCACACGTGCAGCGGAAAACTAAGTGTTCTTTTAAATCTGGAAGTAGGAACTAAATATCTTTTAACTCACTCCAACAAGCAAACATGATGAATCATGAACGCGCAAAAATCTGTTTCATAAATGAGGGAAAATCGACAAAAGCGGGTCCGTATGAGTGCTATGAACAAAATGCTGGAAATCACATAAAGTTAGCTTTACAGTCTTTTCTCCAGTATTTGCGCTCTCGTCGTTTGCATTTATCTCATTTTTTTATCAAACCCAGTTATCTTTTCCTGCCCACCATCCATTCCCGCAAAAATTTTTTAGCGCATGCGTTGAAGCCTGTAACCATTGCAAGTATATTTCCATGTCACACATGACGTCATTTATTTGATTCATTTTATTGTCATTTTATCTTTAACAGTTCGGTTGTATTTGTCTTTAGGAATGAGATAGAGAAAAATGAATCTTTCATTTACTTCTGTTCTGCTCATGGATGGTAATGCGGTATGAGTGATCCTAAATGATGGCATTTGTTTTCGACTCCTTATTGAATAGATGAAAATTTTCATGCATTTCATTCATCTTGATGCACTTTTTCCACTCATAGTAGTCTTCGTCAGCGGGGAAAATAAGAGGAACAGTACCTCACTCCTCATCTTGGCTAGTGTGCCTCATTCCCTCTCCATACCTTTTGGCGGCAAATTATGGAGTTTTAAAGTTGAATACCTGGGAAGCCTCATTCCCTCCAAGGATTTTGATAGCTATTGGTGAAGGGCTTGATGTCTTAAATATCGCAGTAGTATTTTTAAAAAGTGCTTCGACAGCTGAGGTCGTTACGCCGGAGGGCCCCACTGGGAATCGAACCCAGAACCGTTTTCACGTAGTCGAACGCGTTGCCCACTTGGCTATCCGGGAGCCCCTCCCAAATATCCTTTGGGCTGATGACTTTTCTAACTGAAAGACATTCTCAAACAAGGGCCCATTCTATTCTTTATTGCTCAGAATATTTTTTATATTCAGCTGAGTGAGGAAGGGGTGTTGAGACTAGTATGAAAAAAAGCTTCGTTTATTTGCTGTTATTAATAATATAAATATTGAATAGCGTACCCAAATGCGTTTACTGTGCGTTATAATTTAGCGGAATTAGAAATATTAGTCAGCCTTACTGTGTATGGCATTCCTTGAATCTTTCGACATTAATCACGTCAACGGTAATCATCCTAACAGGGATGGGGGGATCTAAGGATTACCATTCCAACTTCTAAGGATTACCATTCCAACTCCGACGTCCTCAACCATCCCGTCGCAATCCCTTTTTCTTTATTAATGCAACGACTATAGCATGTCCTCGAATAACCTCTCAGCATTCCTAGCACCTCTTTAAATTTAAATAGATTTCCGAGCCTCCTCCAACCTCTCCGTTTGTTCTTGCAGTAGGCCCTGCTTCCGCGGTCCCTGATTTGCCGTCATCAATCTAGAGCTTCATCCTCACAATTTCCTCCGCTTCCCCTTAATCATTACTCCGAGCCTCTTCGTCTTTAGAGCAGTTAGTCCTCGTCTTTCGTCCATATACTTGTGCTGCGTCCATCGTCTGTCGTGTTTCTGTGCCTCTTTCATCCCCCTCTCTACGTAGTTTGTTACACTCGTTACCGTGGATGTTGCCTCAGGGCGGCCGACTGACAAAAGGGTTTCGTTGTACCGTCTCGTGAGCAGTCCTTTTGGATTTTCGAGCGAGCGCGCGCATTTCGTATGAGGCGGTTGTGTTTGTCTGTCTCTCCGTAGCGGAAGAAGAAGAGAGAAGGGTGGGAAGTCGACGGGGGAGATGTGGGTCGCTGCGATTGTGGTTGCTGGAGACCCCACCGCTTGCGGGTGTCGCATCGCCGTGGCATTTTTAACGATGCTGACGGGATCTACATGCTGTCTCTATCCTCTGCCTCCGATGTTCCGTGGAAATACAAATGGCCGATTAGGGGATGAGTAGATTTTGAAATGTAATGGGGCGATCGGCTTCCTATACACTGCGAATTTACTGATAACAGCGTATTTCAATTTGTGCGTTTAGAGTTCCAGGAACAATTGATTCAAAGAATAAAGAATTAAAATTTGCAATTTCTAAATTATGCTTTAATTACTGTGACCGGTTTTATAACGTGGTAACATTGCCAGACCATGCTTCTACTATTACCATTGCATATTGCTGAAAAAGTTGAGTCTATCGATTTTTAGAAGCTATAGCTTCAAGTGCAGCCCACCGACTTTAATTAAATAAATGGTGTTTAATAGAACATTCATGTCCACGTTCATCCATGTATTTAGAAATTTTTCTCGACATAGCTGTACTTCTACCGTATTTTGTTTGAAAAAAGTCCCTGTTTTTGGTGCTTGAAAATCTGTGACCAAATTTTCATTAATTACCCCTAAGTTAATTTTCGTTGTAATTATTTGCAGTTAGGATATTTGTTAACCAACAATGTTTAAAATATTTACTCCCAAAACATTGTTACATTCCTAAATTTGCACTAGCGATGGACAGTGTTATAAAATTCTGTTAACTTCGAAAAAAAATCGATTGAAATTGGACTTGTAATGTGAAGGATTTCAAGACACCATATGGCGTCTGCCAATTGGTCACACCAGCGGTAAATAATAATAATAAATTCTTTCCGCTTTAAATAGTAATATTGCAACGTAAAATCATTGTCTGAAGAGCAAGAAATGCAAACGTCCCACAAGAAAACGCATACTGATAGCCATAACTTATATAAGTTTACTGAATTGTTAATTTTTTCCGTTAATTTTGCTTTTTTTGGGAAAATATAAACGTTGACTTTATTACAGCTTAATACACGAGATGTGTATCGTTTCTATCAAACATTATTAGGTTATGAACTGAATAGACATGCGGTAACGAAATTCTTCCATCTTTGAATTAAAATTTGAGAGAAAGCTTGAAAAATTCCCTTCAGAAACGAAACTAAATATACACACGTTGGAGAAGATATAGACTGTCAGGGACCGAAACGCCTAGACCGAATGGAGGCCCCTGTTAAAAAGTATAATTGTGAAAAAATGAAACTCTTTCTTTTATACCCTCTTTCTTTTAGATTACTTCGTCAGTTTATTTAATTTGTTTTGATATCAGTGGCGTACTTCCTAATTATATAATAATAAAAACAATAATAAGAAATAAAAATTAAATCAATTGATTTGTAATGGGAAGGATTACTTGTAGTTTTTCTACCTTTAGAATAAGGTTTGTCAGCTTCGTCATCATTGCGCCACTTTTTTGGACAAGGACTTAGTTGGTGACTAATAAATCCGCCCATGTGAGCGTAAACATTTACTCATTTCCCATGTACGATTTGATCGTTTTCCCGTGAGTGAGGATGACGTGTGTGATCTCGCCTCTTACCTGTCCTCTCTCCTTTTAAGTCACGTTTTGGCTGCTGTCCTCACAGAGGCTGAAGTTTACCTACGCCATTTCACATTACTTCATCCCATTTCATTGAGCGGAGGCGTAAGACCATATTTACTCCCGGCCTTTTCGGAACTGTGTCAGCTATCAACACGCATTGTGAATAAAACATTTCCACTGTCTGCCCAGATATTCCAATTCGTTCGACAAGCGCCTCTTCGCCCAGCTTGATCCTTCAGTAAGGGAACTTCGCTGCAGCTTTCTAGCTATTCGTGGCACCTCAGTGAATCGGATATCGAAATTCATTGTTATGCATGAAAGGTGGAATGAAAACTCAGCTGTGCCCTGTCAACCACTCTGATACTGTTCGCATTAACATGTCTGAAAAGGGCACAGTTAATTCTCATTAGCGACGACGGTTTCCAGCACATGGAAGAGATCGATGTTATTGCTGTCCCTTTTCATTTGTTTCATTTTCCCGAAATTCCTCCCCCCTTTAGGGCGCCCCCCTCCCCGCCACTCCTGACATTACAAAGATGAGTAAATTGGATAGCGGAGGGACATCCCTCTTTTATACGCCCTTTCATTCCGAATAAGCGCTCCCGGTTTTATTCGGAGGCCTAAATATTAAAATAACTTCCCAGAAAACCGTCCCAAACTCATTTTTGCTCCAATATTTTTATACCTCTCTTTCTGCCATTATGGGCCGGCGAAGAGTTTCCGTTTTATCTTTAAGGTTACGCAAGACGACTGGAAATTTATTTGCGAATATCATTTCAAACAGCTTTCCTCTATATTAAACCTTTTGATGTTTTGGTGGATTTTTTTCCTCTCCCTCCTCCACTCCTTCATCCTTTGACAAGTTTGGAAGTATCGAGCTTTTATCCGAACGAAACAAACACGTTTGCTTTGAGCGGAAAGTCGTACCATTGCTAAATCGTCGCGATACAGGAGTTTTATCGGAATCAGCGACCAGTTTTTATTTTCAGCGTTGATTTTACGGAATCTTTTTTGTTAATATAGGGGAGGGGTGCATGCTTTTATTCGTGGGAGTTCAGAGGATGAACATCTATGGTTGCGCACGTCAATCGTCAGCAATTTCAGAGTTGTAGGCCTTGTAGGCGGATATATTTGAGTAGGTTTGTAAAAAAGGCAAATAACTGTGTGATTTTCCTCAGAAAACCGTTGTTGATAAAAAAAGTGTTGAAGTCAGTTCTTTCTGCGCGCTCGTGTTACCCATCATCATAGTTATGATTTATGTTCCTTTAATTCGTCTACTAGAGCTATCCACAGCGAAAAACAGTGTTACCTCGTTTAACGACGGTCTTAGATAACGATCCACTTGGTTAGCGACGAGTTGATGTGGGGAAAATATGTTTTAAGTAACGACGCAGGCATTTTTTAACGACGCTTGGTAAATCGCTTCTATCACCATCGTGTTATTATGAAGTATATGTAAAGTTAAACCTCTGTTTGCGAGTAATTTGGTTTGCGAGTATTTGGCAAGACGGGCAAAAATTTTTTAAGAAATTTCAACTTGATACACGAGCGAGGTCATGCAATACAAGCAACTCATGGAGTATGTACGAGTATGCTGTTTTGTCTACCGAGTGTCACGTGATCACTGCATCCCTAATAATCAATATTATATATATATGAATATTTTTAGGTTTTGGAACGAATCATAATCATCTGAGTTTCCATTATTTCTCTTAGGGAAGTAGGGAAATTCCAGTACTAAGCCCACTTCTAGGTAATGCTAGGTGGGCTTATTCGAAGGCCTCCACTTCTAGGTAAAGCTAAAAACAAGTTAATCAGGAATACAATATAAAATTTTAATTTGTTATAAGTCGGGTTTGAATATTCATCACTTAGTGAAAAAAGAATACCTCATTTAAGAATAACTCTCATTATAATGCATATAATTATAATTACTATAGCTGATTCCATGTATAAAATATCCAGGAGTAATGAATTGCATTATTTAAGTGATCATTATCTGCATTTTTTATATACTACGTAAATAATTATTCGATTTCCGATTGTATCTTTTGGTTAATTGTGTCTATGATAACTATATTACAGTTTTAAGTAAATATTCGTTCATTCTATTTTCCTTTACTCATGTCTAAAAACACTAATCAAAGATTCCCCACCAAAATTGCCCACACGTGCATGAAAACGGAAGAGAAAGACATGCTCTTCACTTTCCACAATTCCGTCCGCGTGGAAAGAAGAACACCGAGATGACGTATTTGGTCTTTAAAATTCCAGACTTACACGCACGAAAACCCCGACCGAATAGGGGTTGTTTAGCGAATGAAACGTTCCTTTTCTTACGGTCGGTTAAATCTCCTCTCGGCGGCGTTCCCCGGTTTGCATCCTGGGAAATTTACTTCTTACGATGACGACTCTCTCTTTTTTGAAGCCCCTCATGCAGGATTCCCGTCCGCTATTTTGGCTCCCAACCAGATCCTCTGCACAGTCTTAATACCCACTTGCGTGATTTGGATGGGATCCTCGCGAATAAATATGCAAATATTATATAAATGCGCGTGCATACGTATGCGGACGTACCTCCCCCTTTGAAAACGCTCGTAAAGGGGCCAGGGATGGATGCAGGGGGCGGCGGAGGAACGCTAACGAAGTAAGTGGGGGACACTCAGACCATACGAGTTGAAAAGATTGCCCCGTATTCAGCCGCCACGTCGCCCCGCTCATTTTATCTCGGCCCTTTTTGAGGGTATCGTTGGGTTCTTCCCCAAAAAAGAAAAGGAACCCACGGAACGGTCCAAATTCCTCCCCTTCCAATTTTTGGGCTGTCTTCCTGCGGGATCCCACTCCAAAATGTTCTCATTCATGTTTCTTTTTATCTTCCGTTTGCCGTTTTTAAAAGTTCTGAATCGTACACTTCGTATAATGGCAATTGAGGCGCTGATGTGTCGTCCGGAGTTGAATCGAGTACATTTTAATTGCATTTACTCGCGGCTTTATCTCCGTTGCAAGGTTTTATTCATCCGTTCGTATACTCACATACACTCGTTATTGCATCAACAAAGGTATCAGATACGGACATTCGCGCTATGCATTGGAATCGCGCTATAAGCGTGATTGATTTGTGGTTTATTCTCGAAATAAGACGTCATTCGCTCTCTTATTCGCTACACTCCTCCATCGTGACTTATCCTTGCATATCTTTCGCTTCAGACATCCATCATCTCATTCTCCCTCTTTATTCTTCCAACTTCGGAGGTCTCTATTCTTGAGGATCTCGTCCATCAAATTCAGCCACCCTCTTCCTCTCCCTTTTTTACCACCCACATTCTAATTATGCACTAACTTTGCAATTTTAAATCCGTCCGTCCTTTCCAGATGTCCGAACCATCGCAGAACTCCAGTCAACTAACACTTTTCACTCTTTCGCAGACTAGGACTTTCATACAGGCTCTTTCTACAATTTTGCATTATTCAACCAACGTTCGCACTCCCCTATCTTGCTTATCACCGAGCTTTTCCTCATATCCGTCTTCTTTCAAATTGTTAGGCAAAGAGAATAGCGACCCTAAGTTCAGCCAATTTCCATGGCGAATTATTATTGTTATTTGCGTAATGCCACGGGTTAAGAAACCTGAAAAGGTTAAATGTTGATCTTAAAATGTTCCAGAATAATCAACTTCCTGTTTAGTATAGTTTCCAAACTTGGAAACCATAATAAATTATATTTCTAAAATATTGCAATGAGCTTTATTTAATACTAGTGCCCTTTGATTCTCAACGGGTAGAATAGAAGTCGGATTAAACACAGTATATGTATTTGTACATAAGGGAAAATAACATCTAGCATCTTAGTTTACTCCAATGGAACTGGTTATCGAAAACAAAAATTTCTAATCAAAGTTCGAAGCCGAAATCTACAGTCAAGGATAGGAATGTGAATCTTTATGGAATTTCGTTCGTATGAAACTTGTCTCGAGTTAATATGCAAGTTAGCAAAGTTTTCAACATCTGGATCTAATCTTAAAATATGTCAAGTGTCCGAATTGATAGAAAAAAAGTTACTCATTCATCTCCATTAATTCATTACGGTGCTACGTATGTTTTTTGTCCCTGCGATTCATCACTACAAATTGTTCGTGACTGCAATAGTTAAAACCTCTGAATAATTTCCTCCTTTTCATATCGTCAATTTCTTTTAAATGGGCCTAAACACACATGCATTCTTATGGGAAAATGCCTGAACTCAGAATCAACAATCGCATTGGTCGTCAGGGGGACGGGTTGTTTACAACCTCAAAATTTTACAAAATATTCGTATGTTATATCTAAATTCTCGCAACTTCGAATCAAAAGCGATATTCCACGACCATAATAAGAATCTGTATTCAATTTCCCCTCATTTGGTACTTATTTTGATTTTATACGACTATTCCTTCTAATTTAATTTTGCAAAAAAATTAAGTCTGTAACGGATAAAATCGAACTTAACGTGTATTTCTTATGGAAATCTATCTGAACGATCTTGGATCAAACACAGCAAATTTATCAAATAAAAATATGACCGTGCTTCCTTCTGGATCTCAGAGAACACGTATGCAAAATTTGACGCAAATCGGACAAACTGTGTGGACTCCAATCTCGGACAAACAAACCCACAGAATTTCTGCTTTATATATATAGATTTTTATAAATTTATCGTAACGACGCATGCAGGGGCGTAAAACTTCAGGAAAAAGCAAACATTTAAACTGAAACACATCCTGATTAACTTTAGATTTTCATCCCTGAAGCGAGACGAGCTTTCATTGTAACCTACTTAGCACAGGGACGTTTCCAGTTATGTAAGAATCCGTAGCGGATCGTAGCAACCTGGAGCTGCCTTTCCCAACTACGTTTAAACCTCGCATTTTTTCATTCCAACCGTTCGCTTGCTTCTATTCTCAATTCTTCCGTGTCATCTTTGCTTCCCCATGCCTTCTTTCTGTTTCACCTGAGGTCCTCGGAAATTGAGACTTTAGAGAAAGCGGAATCCACCTTTCCTTGGCTCTTAGTCATCCAGAAATTCCCAGCTTCCTTTTATTTTCGTGCCCTGTGTATTTCGCGTTATGTCCTCATTTCCCCTGTGGCTCTTAGTCGAATCTCGTGATAGGACTCTTTGCCTGTCTCCGCTCCATCTCCGAAAAGTCTTTCTCTTCCCCTCACCCCTATTCATGCTTTGCTGTCATCCTCTTCTCCTTGACTCTGTCATTCACCACCACATTATCCTCTTTCACTCCCCTTCACCTTTGACGCTCCATTTTTTTCTTTGAATCATTTTATATTCTCTCATCCAAGCTCGTATTTGTTTGTGTAAGATATTTCAGAGGCTTTATTCCCCCTCGAAACACATCCACGGAAAGTCTCTCTCATCGCATAACTATAAAAAATGTTCCTATCGCTATTTTTTCGTCATCTTAGTTATTCTAAAGTAGGGGTTCAAGGACATTCTAAAGTAGGGGTTTTGCCCCCAGCGGGCCGCGTTCGATCCGAGCCGAACTCGGGCTAAGGTTTCCGAGCCGCCGACAATAAGAGTATACATGCGTACGAGTATACATATATATCTAGGGAGACATCCTTTTTGGTTTTTTGTAGGAAAAGTATACATAAATTGCCACCCATTCCACGAATTATTGGATCTGGTAATGAACTAATCTAATCATGTAGAATTTAATGATGAGATTTTTTCTTATTTTTTTGATATTGTATGTATGTTTGTATTTTAATTATTTTATATTATTTAATTTAAGAGTATTGTTTTTTATCTTTCAATTTATAGCCTGAATTGTATAAAAAGCAGCTCTTTCATGTGATTGGGAATACCTGTTTGCGCTAAATAATAATAATATATAGTATTCCTTTATCTTGTTTGAAATTAAAATGATTAGTGTAATTTGATATGACAATGCAGTTGATTATGATCAATATAATAGTTTCATGTTCACACTGATATTTCACGTGAAGTAGTTTATAAACTTTTAGGGCTGTTTACAACCAGTATTTATTGTTTCTAAGTTTAAATTCTCTTGGAAGATTTCTCTTAGAGATTCTCTTAGAAAATTTTATGAGACCTTAAAAAAGTGAAAGTACAGGGTGACGTACAGTTTTTAAGGATTGCAAATATATGCTGTCTCTGGTGCATAATCAAGCTTTTAAACCAACTCCAATACTATGAATTGCTTTGCAAAATGTGTGGATTCAAAGAATTATTTCTGCGAAAGCCCATTGGAAGTAGTCATTCTCGTGTTTCATTATATCGACTTTTTGTGTATGGATAACTATATTGGGCTTCCTAAACGTTAAAGTTTAATATTCAATCACACTTTGAAAAAAAATATTATCTTTCGATGAACATTCTTTGAAGTATTTCAGTGTTAAAAAATCTGTTGTGTTTTGATAAAAATCTAAGGAATTTCTATTTTACCATACCGTTTCATATTGCATTCAAATATTTCCATATCTTGTGTTTATTAGCTTTTCTGAAGAAAAGTAATTACTCGGATATTCCGAATTTGCAAAGGAATTTTGGTTGATTCGGGCAAAGTTGAAATCAATACTTCTTTGGCATTCTTATTCACTGTCACTTTGCTTGACGACGGCTTAACTCACGAAGCCGAAATTTTCGTTGCTTTGAATAGCAGAGCTTAAGGGCAGGTGCCATGATTGAAACTACTGAGTTTTGCTGTTTACACCTAGAACTTCTAATAAAGAAAGAAGCTATGCATAAAGTTCCATCTCTCGTTCTCATCTTCATTTCCACATTTTTCAACGTTTATCTTTCCAATTTTCTCCTAGGCTCCCATTTCAAGATATTCCCGTTTATTCTGTTTTAGGCGACGCAATATTCGCGAAATTCAATATTATTTCATTATTTTCTCCTTGAGAAACATCAAATATTAAATTTATATTCCGTAGAGTCAGGAGGCCCTCTCCCAGCGACTTGCTTTGCATATTATAAGAAAATTCGCCGGTAACTCAATAAAGGACAAGTCTCAATTTCTTCCGAACGTAAGCCGTTCCCTGCAAAAAAAGCCATAAAATATTCCTCCCGTGTTTCGCAAATTACTCCCACTTCGCAATTTATTCGCATACATTCGCACGCGGTCGCTTTCTTGTGCAACTCTTAACCGAGGCGTGAAAGAAACAGTAGAGCGTGAATTTCGTCCAGATGACTTCGGTTATCTTTTCCATCTCTCTCAACTCGTTGTTTCTTCTCGCCTTTTTTATCGCCACATCTCTTCCCTCCCCTTATCTCTCCCGCCCTTTTTCATCCCGACTTGCAACTTTGTCATAAAATATTTCGGCAACTCCCTAGCCTCGTTCGACCGCGGCTTTCCACCCCGCCCGACACCCGCGAACACACGGCATTACGTTTCCCGTTTTTCATTCATTCTCATTCTTGTTCTACAACCTTTCCAATCTGCGCCCGCAAACCCTCCATAATCCCTTATCTTCGCTTCCCCATCTCGTGACGCTCTCGCGTTTTCTTGGCCCTTCTTTTCATCCTCTCCGCCTCCCATCTGTGGCTTTCATTCCCCAACCCACCCGTTCTCTACGATACGTGCGGTTTCTTCCCATGTTTCTCCCCCTCCCCGTCCGCATTATCTCCCCCTCTTAGCTTCAGATGGCTGGACGTCGAATTCCTGACGTTGTCTTGCGGTTTGTCCTCTCCAAACGATCGTTCGTCCATCTCCCCGCCTCGCCCCAGATTCCCTCGCAGTTGGCATCCCCCAGTTTCTTTCGCCGACACCTCCTGCGCCCGTTCTCACCTTCCCCCAAGTAATCCTTCGCTGGGAAGAATTATTCGCTCTCCGTTCGGAATCTCTTTCTCCAAGTTCTGGGCGGTCGAATTCGGCGCAGTTTTGTTTCGTTGTTAGGGGTGACGTGCAAACGAAACCAGGTGCCGTGTTTTTCATCCGAGTCGTCCTAACAAATTTCAAATATTCGCGGTTTTCACGAGATTTCCTAATCCAAGACTGGTGTCGACATTGCAAAGTCATTGTGGGGTCAAAGGATGACAGAAATTGACTCTTATACTCGTACGAGCAAAATTTTTCGTGCAAAGTTGAAAACACCGTACCTTCCGATATGCCTGTGGCCTCAACTATTTCGCGCACTTTGATTCGTCGATCACTCAAAAACCATATCGTGGATTTTGTCAATTATTTAGGGGGCAGTCGTCTCCACTGGACGTCCCAAACGATGTTCATCTTTTGTGGATGTACGGCCACGTTTAAACCAAATTGCAAACACAGGAGCAGATGTGCCATGAACTTCATCCAACTCAGCTTTGATCTTTTTTGGTGTTAAACCTTTAAAATATGTGTTTAGTCACAACTCGAAACTCACTTTTTTCCATTTTTCTAAATAAACGTTTTTCGCTTCAATCGACAATAAAAATGGAACCGTGAGATGGATTCAACTGAGAACTTAACAGCTATCTAGTGAGTAATGACGCTTACTAAAAACAAACCATTTATGATACTACGAGTGCTATCTCTTCGATTTTCTAAGGACTTACTGAACGACCCTCGTAGAAAGTGGGGGGTAATGCTTAGAAGCAAACCGGCGTTTATTAGTGAAGGAACAACGAATGACTGAATGATTATGATAAAAAAGATTGTGAAAATCTCAATGCTTAGAAATTTGTGGAGATGAGTAACAGTGCTGTGAGAGAGAAAACTGTACACGGATTTTGTTAAAATACAGATGTAAAGTACTCCTTAAGCTGTTAGGCGGCTTACCGAGAGCTGACGTGGTGATCAGATCAAGGAAATATTAACGCCAGAAAACTCAAGAATATACTAATCTGGATCTCATTACGTTGGTCGATAGCCAAGCTATCATCTTCTGAGGTTGAAAAATGTGATTTTTTTTATCGTTGGACGGTTTCCTTGATCCGGTCTCAGCGTGAGCTACCCTATAGCCACCTAAGGATATGAGGAGTACATTAAATCTCTAATATAAGTAACATGTTCAAGTACCGCGATGTGAAGGCGGGAGTAATGAATTATTAATTATACTGCCGTTTATAATAGGGAGTCTACGCAGAGCTGGTCTGGGTCTCATTCAGGTACCCCTTCCACACTGACTCTCCCTGAAGGTTTTTAAAATTATCGCCCAATATTTTCATAGTTTTGTGAATAAATTTCCATCTCAGAAACTTCTACAAACAAATAAAGCATAGGTCGTCTAAGGGTCGATTGCATCAGTGGGGTCGTGGTGGTCACTGCAAAAGAGATCATATAAATTGCATGTAAAAGTAATATTTAAATGTATTTTAGTGAAATTAGAAAGCAATACCGGAATGGAATAGTTACATGACATTTATCTTAAATAAATAATACTGTTAGTAGAATAAATATTTTTTAATAATATGTTCTTCTTTTTGGCTTTTTCATTAATAAATACTCTCAAAGAAAGGAGAGGGTGTTGACGAAAAGTCGAGATATTCTTCAAGGGTTAAGAAATCACAAAAGTCTGTCGACCCGTAGTTTAAACCAATATATCCAGCGATTTATCGATGTGAGCGATTCGCATAAATAAACAGTCATAAGAAGATTCGAATGAAAAGATTTTCTTGTTTAAGGGAATCTTTTTGGCACGCGAGGTCCGTTATATGCCAGTAATTTAGTTTCCCAGTCTTGTTAATATCATCAAGCAAGAACAGTATGGAAAGTATTCTTGTAGGATTTATTTTCTTTTAAATTAATTTTGTTACAGACAATATTGGTACGTATTTGAATGTGGACAACACGCCACACAAGGGCGACCTGGTGGTTTCTTATTAGACCGAATGTTATAATTCCTTCCATAGAAATCCAACGGCATATAGCGTGGTGCATAAGATTGAGAGAGGAATTAATAGGTTCGCCCCTTCCAATGCTTTGACCGGTTATCCGTAGCAACAGCGCATTGTGTGGCGGCGGTCGTAGAAGGTTTCCTTTTGTCTCTGTTCCGCAGATTTATTTCGGGAGGTTTGGAAAAGCCGAGGGAAGCGTTCGATGGAAATTTTCGGTATACCAAGATAGGATGGTTTGTGTTTTAACCTTTCGTCAGTCGCGCCTAAAATCATAACACGAACACTCGCGCGTTTTATTCCGTACAACAGGTCTTTATTCGGCCAAAATGATTTGATCTAATTGTAATTTATGAAGACTAAACTTTAGCTTATGACATACGTGATGAGTTATCGTTATAAATTTATCGAGTTTCTCATCCAAAGATTTATAATAAATTTTATGACATTTATATACACGCACGGAGTGCTTAAAGAGTTGAAACATTTTTCTATTACTTGAAAGAAAAGATCTTTTCGAATTATACTCAATAACAAAACGATATAACGATTGATTTATTTATTTAAAACAGAAGTATAGTAATCAACAGAAAACATGCCCAAGCGGTCGCGCTTTGTATGTGTTACAATAGTCGTCACTTGACTCGTTTAATCGCTTTTGAAGTCGGACTACGACTATAACGATTCGACGCCTTTAACATTTCATGAAGAGTGTAATAAAGGAATATACCCGGACCCTAGATTTATGGGACCATCCAGGAAGAAACAGTGCCCGAAAAGCCACCCATGAAGTACAGAATACAACGGCGCGACTGACGGAGGGTTAAAAGGGCATTGGATTTAAGTTGAAAATGAGTCTGTAGGTGCGGCCATTCGATGAAAAAGGGTTCCCACCTCTAGTGCGTTATCTTCTGTAATGCCCTCCTTCCAAAAAGGTAAAATCTACCTTCAGTGAATGAAATGTCTTCTTTATGCACTCCCAACTGCCTGAAATCATCCCGTGAATGTTCTATCCTATTTCCCTCACCCGTTACCGGTTGTGTCGATCTGTGAAGGGAACTGTAAATGTATATTTCATCCGCTGGATGTGTGAGTGTGATCCTTAACCGGAGTATCTCAGCGTTGGGAGACCGGGAGTGGATTGCAATGTCATGCACCCGGACCCGAGCGCGGATCCGGCGGCAGAGAGCCTGGGCCTGGGCGGCAGCAGTGGCGGATCCAGGGCCGTCATTCAGATGCAGTTCGTACTGAACGAGGGTCTGCTGCTGACTGCCACAGCGGACGACGTCATCCACCTGTGGAATTTCAAGCAGAAACGGCCGGAGGTGGTGCACTCGCTCAAGTTTCAGCGGGAAAGGTGCGTAATGCGGTTTCTCACTCTTCTTCTCCACTCGTATGCAATGAGAGCGAAGTATACGTGGTGGACGTAAATTTAAACGAAGAAACGAAAATTTAATAAACTTGCACAGTCGTTGCAAATGATACTTAATAAGCAATCCGTAGTCTTAATGAAGAGCAATTTATGGGAAAATAAATATCAATTCATAGTATAAATATATGCATCACTTGCTTCGATCTATGAGCGTTGTTTAGGCAGGCATGAAGCTTTAACAATGTTTATAGTGTAAGAGGTTTTGAACTAGTGTGAAATCTAAGGAGTCTTACGGAATAATGGGGGAAACATCTTTGCAAAATTTAGTCTCACTGAAATTTATCTTTATAGTTTGATATAAATGAAATGGATTAAGGAAAGGTGATCTTCTTCTGGGTCAGCGGTCCCAGTCATGTCGCTATTTTTCACACTTGTTATTCCTATAAATGAAACGACTTGTTTGTTTATGTAGCCTAGGGAATAATTAGTATTTCTTGGTTGTATACTTTTATCTCGGCCACATCTGAAAATGGTCAAATAAGATATCTCCAGTTAATTGCTCATTTTTCCGCGATGTTTCACTTATGTATAATAGATTTAATATGTTACCATTTAGTTTTTGATTTGAGCTACCCATATTTTATCTGCTCCTAAAATTGTAGAATAATGTAAAAGTTTCCCTGACGATTTGATTCTTCCGATTTTTTCTCTAAAATACGAACATTTATTACAATTTAAACCATTACCATTCTAGTATATCCATTCCTTATTATTCTAGTATATCAGAATTCAAAGCTTGTTGCTTTCCAGATAATTAAGTCAGGTTTGTAAGTTGTTGCTGCTAAATTAAAGAATATACTTCCATCGCCATTTTCCATTCCATTTCTTTTCTATCCTCGTTAACCGATCGCATAAGACCGATATGAAATTAAATAAATAAAACCATGCCTTATAAAAAACAATCCTATGCGACCGATAACCTGTTTTTTTGGATGAACGTGATTCTCTGGCCCTTACTTTCCGAAGAGCATTACCCATCAATTCTCAGTAACGTAAAAAGCGTAGAATAAAGAGAATTATTGTTCAATTTTCACTCGGTAGTCAACTCGGTAGTCTTCCGTATCAACTCTTTTGGTTGATAGTTAAAAGAATGTACGACGCGTGAAAATTTTAATTCATAAGAACATATGCAAGTAGCTGACTTTGAAGGTAAGTTACTATGTTATATAGCATGGTCATTTGTAGGACATCTACCTGAGTATGGATGTATGAAAACCGTAAGCCAAAAAGGGTCTTCATTGTAATTAATATTTATGATCAGTTTCTCGTCTTAGTGTTAATGATGAATACGATAGCCCCCGATGTAATGATGATAGCCCCGATGATGTAATGCTCAATTCTCTTTCAAAGACTTTCCAAACCGTTAATTTGAAACTTAATCCAATTATTCATCTCTTTCAAAGACTTTCCAAACCGTTAATTTGAAACTAAATCCAATTATTCATCTCTTTTACGGCACATACATGTAAATTAGTTGAGGGACACACGCGGCAATTCCGTTACAATTCTCCGATGATGAACCGGCAATTTTTTTTTATTTGCATTTAACCGAGGTATTCAGGTATGATATTTATCATAAAAATTCCCGAAAGACCGCCCACAATTTGCTTTTATGCGAAAACCGAATCATAACAGGAATTATTGATGCGATTATAATTAATCCGATGTATAATTATACAGAAGGTCATCTTCTGCGCACATTGGTCACTTTTTTGTCGGTTTTTGCAATGTGGTAACATCTGTGTACCTGGAATATTTCATCATAAGGCTTAGCTCTCAGCGCCAAGCTCGGACCTTTAATTACATCATCCCGTTTAAATATCCTGCCCCTGTAACTCCATTCGCATACTAGTTACTATCATGTTCTCAGATATCTTTATTTATAATGCCTGACTTTCATTAGTAACACTTTCCCGTGATAAAATGTTAGATGCTTGTAAATCCCAATTTTATGAATGGAGATCAGAACCCTTTTACATTTAGTAACTCCTTAAAATTCGAGTTTTTTCGTGCCTAAACCATGTAGCTTATTTTGCTCAGGAAGCTATAAAATTATATAATACCTGAGATATTATCTTTATTGACCGGCTTCCCCTCGCTCGCGAAAATTTTTTATCAGTCAACTATTGTAATCTGTCAATCTCTCTGTGGGTTTATATAGCAAGGCTGCCATTCTTGAGGTATCACATAATTAGGAATAATTTATAATAAGGCTGAGTCGAGGTCTCTGAGGGTCTCGCCCCAAGTCTGGCATCTGAATATATTATTATCATTATAGGAAAATCTCTGCCTCACTCATCGAAATAGATATAAATGAGTATTACTTTTGCTCTTAATACAAGATTTTCTAATCTTGGCACAGTTTAGGAATTTACTCTCTATCATGTCCTTTAATCTCTTTCTTTGATTATAATAGTATTTCCAAGTATAAACGGACACGTAAAAGTCTGACAGGATCTGGATTCGAACCCTCGTCTACCCTTTCCGAATGACTACTCTAGCCAATTGAGTTATCATGTCAGAACAATTAGATATGCCCTTCCATGCATTCTCCCATTTCTATGTCTATTTGTCCTGGCACAATGGCTCAATTAGCTATGGCAGTCACCCAGAAAGTGGAAGATCCTGGTTCGAGTCCCGGTCCTGTAAGACTTTTTCCATGTCCGTTTCTCCTTGGAATATTCTTAAGTGCACACCTTAATATACAAAGTATACCTTCAGCCTTTTCTTTATAAGAATATTTATGATTTTTGCTGTTATTTTCGAATGGGGGCCCCGAATTTTAGAACAGTAGATAGACATTTTGAAAAAAATATATCGTTGCTGTTATGTATTTAGTTGGAAAAAGTTTAATTTGATATACGAGTATCGTATAAGTACTGATAACAGTATAACTGATTTATATATTATTGCTTTAAGCATTGTCATTACAAAACGGTTCCATCACTTCCTAAAATTTCATCTCTTACGTATCGTATTGTTTGATTAAATTCCGGTGCATATCGGTTACACCAATGGTTGGTTAATAAATCTATAAAAAAATTGCTTTATTTATTTCCATATTCTCTTTCAGTGATTCACCCTTAATTTCCATAACATTTCATTCTTTTTTTGTTTTGACTAACTTACTGATAGCTCAGTTCTGAACTTGAAAAGCTCCTGAACTGTGTCTTTGCAATTTCTGGCTGCGGGTTCAAGATCTCATTAAAAATTTGTTTGCAATTTTGAAATGCAGAATCGAAATAAAAATAGTTTTAACATTTCGTATGACTCGCCTTTAGGAAATAGCCCGACAGAGAACTTATATCGATCAAAAGAAAACAGCCAGTATATTATCATTCAACTGCGTTGTCTAATCTGGTTTTCATTCATAAGCATGGCCACACCTTCGGAGTGTTCAAAGGCTGAATATGCATGGTGTCGTCGAGCATTTGCATACTTCATCCTTATGGGAGAAATGTGAAAATCAGGCCGCTAGCGAGCTCAAGAAAGAGATTAAAATTAATGACCTGCCTTTTTTTCAGCCGCGGCATAGGAAAGAACGTTCTTAAAATTGTGCACTTCCTTCCCAGCGAGCCAGAAAATCAGATGATTTATGCAGTTTTTAATCTCTTCCTTCTGCAGGATAACGGCAATCTATCTTCCACTGCAGAGCAAATGGATCCACGTGGGTACCGAAAGGGGAAATGTCCACGTGGTGAATCTGGACACCTTTGCTCTCTCGGGCTACGTCATCAACTGGAACAAAGCCATGGAGGTGTGAGTATCTCTCCTCTAATTACATACCGAGCAACTTACCAGGCTGTTTTCCTTACATTATTGCAACGAAAATCCGAAACGTGTTATACATATACCGTCATCAGATGCGTGGACGGTCTGAAGGCTACATTTTTGCCATCTTAATTGTTGTCTACTTATCTTTCCACTTACTTTTCAACGTTTACGCAATTGTTGGTCAGCATATTATTTACGAAGTCGCTGTTTTAATTGCTGAAAAGCCACTGTCTAAATTGTTTACCCCATTTCTCTCTCATCTTTTTAAGCTATCACTTTTAAACTCCGTGTGACGAAGAGTAAGATGTAAGAAGAGAATCGAATGTCTCAATCTCGCCCTAATAAAGTCACATTATTATTATTATCATTATTATTATCACGCACAATCAGCCTAGCCGTCGTATACGAGTATTGTTCCAAGATACTGCATCATTGTCTACTGACTCTAGATATTCGATGTTTTATAAATTTCAATTGCTAAGTTATTCAAGGATAAAGGGACGTGAAAAATAGCAAAACCCACACCTCAGTGTGCAAAGCAAATACCTTATCCTTTCCCTTATGTAAAATTATTGATGGATATCTCAAATGCTTCTCATTCAGCGGTTAGCATTCCTTTATTGTTGGATAAGATTGATAGTGCTACATTTACTAGTTGAGTAATTAGAAATGTTGAGGCCGTTTGGTTCATTCATTCGAAAAGCTCGAAAATCTCGGTTCTTTTATTAAGTTGATACTTAAGTACTGATTTATAATTCCGTGCGGAACTTGGTACGACCTTATTTCCTTCAATTTTATTACAGAGCGAAATGAATTAGGTATGAATGTTAATATTATCAACTTGCTTGTATTTCTATGTTGAACATTCTTCTATAACATATTTCCTACATATTCATAGGTGTTTGATTATTACTATGGACCCATTCATATTGTGTGCACGCCTTTAGAGGTAGCAGCTTATCTTATGCAAACGGTATGGAATTTAAAAAATCTCTTCATTTCTGTCGCCATTTATTACCCAGAGTTTTACTTTTGGTTCTGATTTTTACACGGAATCGACCGGTAGACTTGTACTGCCCAGTAAGACTCAGTACTAGGGATAGGTGAATAACATAGCACGGAAGAGCTGTGCGGGTGAAATTTTCACAACTGTTATTCCTTTATGACTCAAAACATTGGCGTTATTAGGCTAGTCTAAAACCATTGTACTTCCTAGATCGACAGAATTTCTAATATTCCTTTCTCGTCTTGAGAAATCCAAAAGGGGTGCATCGCACCCAGGCAGCGGCATCTAAAGGGCGACAGCAAAAGACAAGACAACCATTATTATTGTTACAAATCCATTATTTGTTGTTTTCTGTATTAGACATAACTCATCGAGGGAAGATTGTAAATTGAAATTAAAGATTGGCAAACGTTTAGAGGAAATAATTATGCATAACTGAAGACGAGAAAGGAATATTTTTGCAGTGAATCTAATAAAAAAATTGGAATCGATAAAAGAAGTTTGTTATAACCGTATACCCTCTTCAGATTTGATCGGAATTTCTTTTAATTGGCGAGTTTAATTGACACTTCACTGCTGCTGCTAGGATAATGATAATCCAAAGTAATACTATTGCTCATAATGACAATTCTCTTGTCAGCATGAAGAATATGCATAATTGGTTGTTATCGATGTTCTGTGACCAATGTAATCTGGGGAGGAAATTCATAGAACAGTGGTTTTTCTAAGCCTTGCAAAATAATTTTACCTGAAAATCAGTGTATGTATGGTTTTGGTATTTAATTTTAAAATGAGGTAAAT
Organism: Ladona fulva; assembly: GCA_000376725.2. NCBI lineage: Eukaryota > Metazoa > Arthropoda > Insecta > Odonata > Libellulidae > Ladona > Ladona fulva. Next base: position 1,654,665 of record KZ308156.1, read on the forward strand.
TATGTTCGCACCCGGGCGGGAGATGTGTGCGGCTGTGGACCGAACGCAGGGACAGCTAATCGCCCTTTTGCGTTGTAATAAATAATAAAAACGCACTCAATTCAAAGGAGGAACTCCGTTATCTCCCTGCATGGTAGCGCCCTTGTTTCGTAGCTGAGAGCGTTAGAGGTTAAGTCCCCATTAAACTATGTATATATACAATATACAGGTGTCACCATTCTTTCGCCGATGTCCCTGCCTCGCTCCATTGCTTCCAGACGACACAAAGCGATTGTCGAAGCCGCGACCGGTTTAATAGCGGAAAAAAGACACACGAGAAGCTTTTGTTTCCAGGGCTCTCCGGAACGCCGTAGCCCTACTCCCACGCCTGGAGCGGTCCCTCTCTTTCGCTTCAGCGAGTGAATGACTTGCCTCACCCTTCCCACTGTGCAAATTTTTAAAGGCGAAGTAGGAGGTCTCTTTTCGCGCGGCTACGGAAAGTTGGATTTTCATGAAGGCTAGCGTGAGTGGACACGCTGAATAGATTTTCCGCTGCAATTTTGATGTTGGCCGACTCCGATTGTCTCGTCATTATCGCATAAAATTTGCCCGGTGTGAATCAGAATGCATTGATGAGCTGATTTCGAATGTATGTCGTGATTAATTTTATCGAAGAAGTGGTCATCGGCATCAGCAATAAAACATCAAACGATTCAATCGTTGGAAACGATGCGTTGGATATGAGCGGTATCTCCAAGTTGTATAAAGGATTCCCTTTACGGAAATCCTTTCATCTCCTCGTAGAAAGCTTTTGGGGATTGATTAACTAATAACGTAAAACACACAGAGATGGCTTTTAATTACTGTGAATTCTGGACGAAGAGGTTCGAAGTTATCTTTCGTCTCGTATTCCGTTGTTACTACTATTTTTACTTATTATTAATACATGAGATATATATCAAAGTAGCTTTAATGGTATAAGGTGACTGCTCTTCGAAAGATTTCCGTTCACAGTATCGTTCGTTTTAGATGTATCACATTTCAGAAATTACATATTCACTAGTAGTACTCAAATGTATATGTTGGTTTCACTTAAATCTTTATTAGTTTTTCTTGTATGGGTGTTATGTTAGAAAGAGAATATTTAGCCTAAGCTTGATCATCGTACGAGTTAGTTTTCTGTATTTCCTAATGTAACAATCCTTATGAAAAACGTAAGTAAACTAATTATGAAACTTTTCCGAAGTTCAAAGCTATCTAATTTTTATCGTGTTGTATTTTCATCCGATCTTTGGAAAATTTGCCACGTTTATTCTTTCAGCACAAACAAAACCTTTTGTGTTTATTTGAAAAAATCAAAATTTTAAACAGAGAAGTTTTGTATCTCGTGAAAATGAATTTGTCTCCTTTATTTTCGGAGCTAGTTATGGTCGGGTTCAGTTCGGAAACTATATAAAAATATTGCCGTCTGGTAAAATATCTACGTTCTCTCGGAATTTCTTTGCGGACGAGGGTTTACTCGTTTTTAACACAGCTATTCGCCTTTTTCCTTGAAAATATTTTGAAGCTGCTTTTTATTATTTTCTCTAAACTCTTCATTGTAACTTATTACGTAATGAAACGATAATATTACGTTGAAGGATCCCCTAAAGATGTAAAACGCACGAATGAAAAAACATTGTGAAACAATGTAATTTTCCATTACATAAATTCTGTGAGGTTTATTTTCTAAAGAGCAGAGAAACTTGCTCAGATAAAATGAAAATCAATGGGGGCTTCCCAATATCATCCTAAACCTCTCTCTACCTTTTTAACCGAGAAAAATGCATTTTCTCCACAAGTAATTTCTTTGTGCTACTGTGGACACTATTGCATCGCATTACTAATACAAATTTCCATTTATCAAATAACGAAACTTGAACGTTATTTTTCTGTTAGTGCGTCAATGATTTTACGATGATATTTTAAGTATTCAGATTGCTTCCGAAAAGCCAGCCCTATTTCATTCCCATTTCACCCAGTTTCTTCCGTTCCATCGCTTTACTTTTGAGGCCATGTAATGCATTATCCCATCAAGGATCTGATCAATATATCACAACAACCGCCCTATACAAAGCATAGGAACTTGAAATAAAGCCCAGCAAACGAGCGGCGCTAATGAATGGGAATCCTTACTGCCGTTTGCGTTGCTTTGATCTATTTGGCCCTCTCCTCGGCCATTTCCGCCGTTCTTTTCTGGCATTTTTCTAATCGCTCCTCTTCAATTAGCTCGTGTCCACGGCGGCCGTAAGAGATACATAGTCTACCGAATTCGCCCGGATGAGGCTGAGCACTTTTCCAAGTTCTCAGGTCCGCTAACGAGAGCTTGATTCATAGTCGAGAGTCATGGGTTGCTTCTCGTTTCCTACCGGGCTTGCGATGATATATTATTCGGATGCTCGCGGTTTATGTCTTCTTTTAATTCCTGAGATTTTGCGCTAGGATCATCTTTAAATTTACAGCTGTACTGGAGAACTCTTTCTGTTCTCTCTATGTTGAATAAGTTAATAATTCGCTCTGAGCGGTTGCGAAGAACACGGGTTACGCATAAATGTAAACAAAAGAATCTAAATAATATGATGTGGAATGTGAGCCCAAAAGAAATTTTTCGTAAATTTTATTTGCGTCTTTTTCTAAAAGACGAAATGTAATTAAAATTTTAATGTACGATTTGTTGTATTTCATCAGGATAAAGAACGTTTTATGTCAAAGAAAATGTTTTTACTGAATAGCGCACCAAAAAGAACCATAATTATATTCAGCCTAATAACATTGTGCACTTACCAGTGGTTTCGGTCTTTTAAAATTTCACGTTAGCACTATCCCTTGTTTATCGGCACGCTGCTAATATAATAAAGCTATTATAGAAACGAATCATCTTCAACTCGGTCCCATGTAGTGCGGCAACTTTCAGGAATGAGTCATTTTTCTTCCGGGAATTATCAGAAATAGTACTGTATCTGTGTCAAAAATACCTTTTTAATTCCTGAGAGAAATATTAGTTTGTGTGCAATAATCCCTAATGCTTACTCCTTTTTGGTTTATGATGAAATGTCGCATTCGGTCGAAAAGGATCTCCGCTTGGTTTTCAGACTCATCATAATGTTTTCTATATTAAAGTAAAGCGTCCCGATTACATTTATCTTTTAATTTATTAATGTTCAGCATCAAAGTCTCGTTGCGTTAACCAGTCGCTGCATTTCATCGCAAGAACGTTCAATCTAAAAAGTATGCAATTATTTGACTCGCAAACTTGGCTAATTTACGACATTACCTAGGAATTAGTGACCCGCGGTCTTAAGCAATTTAAATTGATGAGGGTTTTTATCGTTCCTAGCTTCATAATTAGGTTTTAAATCACCAGCCGTTCTATTAAATTACCCCTATTAAAGATGCTGTCTAAGGTGAAAGGCAGTTTTAAAAAGTAGAATCTTTTACTAAAAAGAGGAACCGAGAGGGGATTACAGGGCCCTGGCACTTTTTCCACTGCCGGGCCCTATTCCTCAGCTTTAATTAAGTAATTTTTTAGCGCAGGCCCCCTTCTGCGGTAGGGCCCCCGGAGAACCGGTGCCCCCTCCACCGGGCCCTGTTTAAAAGTAATAATGCAAGCGTACCCGGTGTAATGCTCTCTTTTGATTTTAACTACAGCTACCCGTGCACAACGTACCCCACCAACCGTAAACATTCCTTTACAACTCTGTCGTATTTCTACCAGCATCTTACATATTCCATTCTGGAACATTTATGACCCTAGGTGTTTTACTATCCAGTTTTAGCTTTATCTTTAGCAATTAAAGGAGATTTAATTCAGTCGAGCGAACAGAAAGAGCTCGCCGAAATTTCATACACCCCATATAAAATTTTAAACTAGCAGTAGTACGAGAACATAGTTTTAAAATAATCACATTTAAATTTTCTAACTTTCATAAAATTCCTATAATTTTTCTTTGCCGGAAATCTATTCAGCCTGACTTCGAGTAGTTTTTTCGAAGACCTTAATTACATCTCCGTTTCATTGCGGGGATTCGTTGAGAGAACATTTATTAGGCACGGGAATCTGCCTGTCACTTAAAGTCGGGTTTCGTTTTTCTTGCTTCGCCAAAGCCACACATAAAACGGTATACCTTGTAGGACTTCCTTAAGGATTTGCCGAGGTAACGGGTTCGAATGCTCAGCGCATCGGATGGAAGATCCGACTGTTTAATTCAGTCTGCTCTACCGTCAGTTGTGCGCCGGAATCTTATAATCCGTTATTTCTCCCGAAAAGCATTCGCCGTTCCTCATTCTCCTCACCCGCGCTTCCTTGCAAAATTTTCCTTTTTCGGAAATTCTCGGTTTAACTCGTCGATTCGTATTGTTTTGGGCGGATATAACATATGATGTTCGAGCAGTCTCATCGAAATTTCATTCACCTTTTATATGCAACCGAATTCTCTTCTGTCGTTTTCGAAATTAACGAAACATATAGTTTGAGCTTTGCAAATAGTCATGTACCTCTTGCCGTGTTTCGAGCTTTCTCTTCTCTCGCGACGGAAATATTAAATCGAGAATTCGCTGCACTCAGATTGTATCTGTAGGAAAAAATCATGCGAGTTCTTCAATTAAATTTACATTTACACATTTACATTTAAGCCCTGCTAACCGCCAATGGCGTGTGGCAGGGGGTGTAAAACACCTATATCCCTAACTATCCTGGATAGCTATTAGCTTCTCTAATACTTCGCGGGAAAAATGACCAAAAATATCTATCCGTCCTGGCGAAATTGTCATCAAGTATCGTATAACAGATCGTTCATCAGGGCCGCACCCAGAATTTTCGCTTTGGGTGGCTGAACTTAAGATTTCTGACCAATAGTGTAATGAGAGTGTAACATTTAACAATGCTATGCGAAATTGTCGATTTTCGTCATAAAAAAGTATTGGAAATAAAGAAATGTTGTAAGCTTCCCACATATTTATTGATAGTACTCTTAAGAAATAATTTCTGAAGGGTATACTTTTAGAATCTTTGGGGGGGGGGGTGCAAAGACCCGTCATCCATCCCCCTGGGTGTGCGACTGGAGTTGATTATTAATTATTGATGATTACCTCTATTAAATTATATTGTCAGTTCCGAATGAAAAACGTATTGCTCCTCTATGCCATAAATCACATTCTTGTCTACAAGAGATAAGATCCTTTTTTTTCTCTCATGTCATAGAAAATATATGTATGTTAGAAGACCCATCTCTTTGAATACTTTTCTTTCCTTTGCACATACATTAGTATCTTTAACGATAATTTTTCTTTTTCCATTCTGTTCACGTAATGTTTCCAACACTACTTTCTTTTCATTTTGTCATTGAGGCTAAAAATGTTTAGGTAAGTTCTTATTAGAGGCTTAAAAACATTCCGTTGGCCGTATTTCAACAGGCGAAACTCGCGGTTATAGACAAACGGGAAGCTCAGAATTACCGATTTCTGGGAACTCCCAATGCGCATTTTAGAGACTATGCCTACATCATCAGGGATGCTCGACACTTCCAATTGTGAAGCCCCCTGATGATGGAGGTATTGTTTCTGGAATGCGTCTTGGGACTTCCTAGTAATCCTAAGCTTCCCCTTTGTCTCTTAACGAGAGTTCTGCCTGCCGATACACGGCTTACGGAGTGTTTTTAAACCTCTAATTCATTAACAGCCATGTGCCAACGTTCTTTTCTTTCAGTAAGTTCTTACGTCTTCATTTCTCAAATCTGTATCTCATTTATCTGTTAATTAGTAATAATATCTAATCCATCTGATGAATAATCAATGCCTTACGATGTTGTTGTTATCATCCACTATCGAGTAATTTGATGAGTAAAATCTTTTGTGCCTTTAACATCTACAGTGCCTCTTCGCGTTGACGATCTAAACTTTCACGGCTCCTCAGTAGCGTTGCGAATAGATTTTTCGATATATTTCACTGTATGATAATCAGGCATGAATAATATGGGTATCAAAGTGCTCTCGTCCATACAAAGTTTGGCTTTCACTTCAACAGTATAATTACTGTGATATTTCGGGTGAGGAGCAGCCGCGCTAGCGAACTTTTCGGCTTACGAAGATTAAGAGTTGTTGACGTCCATATTTTGGCTTAGTAATTATTTTACGTGTTCACGCTTCTATAAGTGCAAAGAATATAATCAAATATGATCAAAATACATTAAATTCTACCCATTTTTGCTGTCTAATAAATTTGTGTGGATTGTTCTTTGACCCCTTTTATTTACATTTACGACAAGGACCTCAAGGGAAATCACGTTTTGGCTAACTAATAGGGAATAAATTATCCTTACAGCCGCGCTTTCCTTGCTAGATAGTATACTATTCCTTTGACTTTTGGAACAGGATTGAGTTATGAATGATACTGAATAATGGCATTCAATTCGGTCAAGCTTTATTGAACACGATGAAAAGTCGAAGTAGATAAGCAACGAAAAACGAATGGTCCACATGCTTGATTTTGCATCTTCGATGTCTCGCGTGTGCGAAGGATTGGTGCCATCTTAGATGGATCCTCCATAGCACACCGTCTCCCATCAAAGCCCATGAAATTGAGGGAGAAATTGTTCTGTCGTGGTAGCTAAGAGGTCATAGGATCCGCCCGGAAAGTGGGAGATCAGGATTCGATTCCAGGCTACGGAATACTCTTTCTCTTTCATTTCAGCAATGGAATGTGTTGTTAATAGGGTCATTATGCTACACTTACGCTAAATTGCCCAACTCATCGCAATCTGGTGGGAAAGCAACGTCTAACTACCTCACTCCTCATCTTAGCCACTGAACCTCATTTCATCTGCACTCCGTGGCTTTTAATAGCTGATGGTGGAGGTTTTAAGATTCAATGATGCCTCCAACTGAATAATTTATTGACATTAACGGAATCACTGCATTTCTGTTATCCCTTCGATATAAATCAATTCAAGTTATTAGCGCAGGAATTGTGAACTTTTAGTGGTAAGAGTGCCACATAGTAAATGTAAAGGATTTGCTTGCCAATGTGTTGCCATACCTTGGAATGAGATGCCGATATTATCTATTTTATTATGCAATATTTTATTATCAATAAATGGGATGAAGGTTTAGCAATCGACCTTAATAATCGTTAATCATCATTACTAATGAACAGAGTCCACATTTATTTACTCTGGGGCTTGAATTTTTTAATGAAGAATGCATACAAAAATAGTGCCGTCGGAGTTCCGCGTGCCAAAAACATTCTCTCACGTGCCATATTGGGCGCGCGTGCCATAGGTTCACCACCCCTATTATAGCGCAATAATTTAAAACGACTATTTTATTTAAAAGGTACTCTAAGAACTAGCGTAATCATTTTCTGAGTCTTTTTTATGAATTTTTTCACTTCAACATTATGTATATTTTAAGATGACTTAGCCGTTTCTGCCATTCCTGTCAGATTCGTACCTTTTTATTATTTTAAAAAGGTTCGTTTAATTTCACCAGTCACGGACGTTGTTTCTCCTTCGCTTTATATTCCCGCTGACTAAGTTATTAGGGCGAATTTGGAGGCAAGATACGAATAATTTGTTCGCTGACGGCGAAATTTTGTGACAGGAAAGAGAGGAGTTGAAAGAGACGGGTCTTTAGCTTCCCAGTTAGCTGCACACTTGTTAACCGGGTGGTGGCTTCTGCTTTTCTAGCTCATTTTTTAATGCCATCCCACTCTTGTGCTACGTGACATTGAGAAATTTTCCCAAATCTTCCGTGTGCATCCTTCCGTGCAGGAGAAATCTCGACGTAAAAATGAGAATAACTCTGACTAGAAGAACCGATTCGGAAAATCGTGGGTCGTTTACTAAATACTAGTGTCATGTCAGTTACAAAGTTTCATAGCTCCTTTCCGACCCTTCAAGAGATTCAATATGTAGATCGAAAACTTGGAATCTGGGAATAACCCTCCTTGAGAATATTTGAGGGGGTCTTTTTAACCATTTATCGTCCTATTTACTTATATATCGGATATGATGTATCGTGTTGGGCGGGACTTCGTGGAACGACGTCATGAAAAGGTGAAAGCCAAAATTAGTAATTTCTTATTTTATGCCATTGAAACGACCTGTTTCGACTAAATCTCGTTTCTGGTTTCTGAATTGGATTTTGAGTCATAATTTGAGGCTTTAAAACTTTATGGATATTGAATTGAATTTCATATGCGAATAACGTACTTCATATCCGAAATTTACATTCTAATTCCATCCTTCGTGGAGGCAGCTTAAGAAATAAATATTTGTAAGAAATAAATAAATACTTGTTGTGATAGCGAGGGTATACGACGCTCAGACCACCCATCTGGCCCTGGTCACGCGTAAATATTTCCAAAAATAAGTGAATAACGCTTTCTTTCGAGCGTAGCCCAAGCAAAGATTTCATTTTTCCCTCGTAATCCACGGTAAGTGTTAATAACTTCGAAAAATTATGATCAAATTTAACTGAGGTAGAGCAAGAAAAGTATAATATGGGCTTCATTGAAGTAAGTTCACTTGCTCTTAGGAATTTTCTCACAAATTAGCTTCAGTTTTTGGGGAACCATCGATGATTCCATGCACGATGGATACCATGTTTAGAGACTATGATAGCTAGACGGTTACCTATTTGAATCTCATGGAAGTATCGCATAAATTAAATTACGTTGAAAAATCTCTGATAACCCTAGATAGTAGTGCGGTCACTTCGGCTCGCCGCATAATTTTATTCGGCCGAAGAGGGTGTTATAGTAGTGTAAATCATAGCCAACGATTATGAATCTTATGAATTGTGCTATGGCCCACTTCCCTTGGCTTAATTCAGTTCTAAGAAACTAGCAATAGTTACGGCGTAATGCGTAATGGAGCTGACTGTTGAAAACTTTCGAAAAATGTATTATTTTCATGAAGTTCGCATTACACGTCAATTAATTGCTTTCCATCCCGCCGAGTAAAATTTTTGGGCCCGGTAGTATTGTTAAAAGTGCTTCGACAGCTTAGGTCATTACGCACGTGAGACCCCACCGGGAATCGAACCCGCAACCGCTTTCACCGAAGTCGAACGCGTTACCCACATGGCTAACCGGAGGCCTTCTTTGGGTCCAGTTAACCTACGATTTCTTATTGTAACGAATATCATGCTCATGGGCATTATCAGATTTCACCAACATATATTTCCATTTCTTCAAAATTCTCGTACAAAAGAGCACATTTATCTCCCTTCTCGAGAGCCTTATTCATCCTTTTGAATTGTGCAATCGTCAAGAGTTTTAAAGTACACCGAATAATTTCGTGGACCCGATGAGATTCTGAAGAACGCGGCGGAGGAGTCCTTGTTCCCAAGCGAAATTCGTCTTATTTTTCGGTCAAATAGCTCTTTTGGCCTCTTGCCTAAAAACCTAGAAAGCCATGCATGATTCTCTCTCCAGTTGAAGCACGATTCTTAAGCGATCTCCTTTTGAAGCCACTTAACTGTTTGGAGAATATTTCGAGCTCAAAGCTGAGTGAGTTACTCCGAAAGAGATGGAATAAACAAGTTAGCAGCGACTGCAACGAAATTGGGATAGGAGAAATTCAATGCAGTACCATTTGCTATTCCACATAGCGGCAACAGATTTCACCACTCCTCCTGTCCAAACACATTAAGAACTTCTTCCAGTAATGCAACAGTTTTCAAGTTACTTCCTTTTAGTGGTGATGTCGTTAAGTTGACAGGAGCGTCCTCGAAGGAAGAATGCATTCGGGATTCTCATCCTCTCTGAGAAATTACCTAATTACTCGTAATTATATCCTCAAAATACCGTGACTGTGTAACGTTCCTACCAGACTCTCCCCATTTTCTAAGTCAGTGCATTACCGGAAAAGGACGTTATCGGGTAATAGCGGCAATAAATCCCTTTTACTCTAAGTCCTTAATACATAAAAATTTTCCTTTACTTTAAGATCGTCTCTATATAAACAAAGCGTGATTTCACTTATGCCTGAAAACCTTCAGTTGTGTGCCGGAATCTTATAATCCGTTACTTCTCCCGGCAAGCATTCGCCGTTCCTCATTCTCCACACCCGCGCTCCCTCGTAAATTTTTCCTTTTTCTGAAATTCTCGGTTTAACTCGTCGATTCGAATTTTATTGGGCGGAAATAACATATGATAGTCGAGCAGTCTCAACGACGTTTCATTCACCTTTTAAATGCAGCCGAATCCTCTTCTGTCGTTTTCGAAATTAACGAAGCATATGATTTCAGCTGTGCAAATAGACATACATCTATTGTCTTGTTTCGAGCTTTCGCTTCTCTCTTGACGGAAATATTAGATCGAGAATTCGCTGCACTCATATTTTATCTGTAGGAAAAAATCATGTGAGTTCTTCAATTAAATTGCCATCGAGTATCGTGTAACATTACGTTGATCAGGGGTGCATCCAGAATTTTCGCTTTGGGTGGCTGAACTTAAGAATCCAGACTAATAGTGTAATGAGAGTGTTACACTTGACGATGTAATACGAAATTATCGTTTCGTCATAAAAAATGTATTGGAAATAAAGAAATGTTGTAAGCTTTCCGCATATTATTCCACTTATGACTGAAAAGTATTCAGTTGGATGTCGCTTCGAACCTCATCCCCTCCATCATTAGTTACCAACAGATACGAAGAGGAAATGAGGCTTACTGGGCAAGATGAGGGATTGCGTTGTTTGCCTTTGGTTACCTCTCTGAACCGGAATGCTGCAAAAGGAGCATGTAAGTGCAAATAAACAACCGTAGCTCAATGACTCTATAAATAACAATTTCCACCGCATTCGATAAGGAGTGACCTACAATAACTACTCAGCATCACCCATTACTCCACATTTGCCGGCCTCGGTGGTGTAATGTTTAGCGTGCTGGGCTAGCAACGCCGGGGTTCAAATCCTGATTAGGGTCGGTTGTTTTTGATCGTGACTTGTAAAAGGTCAATTGTAAAAGTACTTTAACTAAAATTATCCTGGTAAAGTCGTAATTATAATTATCATCTTCATAATTATCATCTTCATAATTACCATCTTCATAATTATCATCTTCATAATTATCATCTTCATAATTATCATCTTCATAATTATCATCTTCATAATTATCATCTTCATAATTATCATCATCGTATTCATCGTCATCATATCATATATTTCATGTATTCACAGGTATTCGCAAGTCTGAGACGAATGTAAATAAAAATAATTTTTGGCTTCACCTGAATAAAAAGCAAATGAAAAATATTCCATTTTTCAAGGAAAGTGCCGTTTACAATGATGATTTGTTCCACTTTTTTTTAGCCAAAAGACGATTTTCCATGCAGTCTCAATCGTATAGTAGAAAGCTGATATTGCTAAGAATTCCTCATTCATTCGCCTTTGATCTTAAGTAAACTTTGCTCAGATGCTGAAATATACGTCGCAAAAGTCAAAGGTCTCCCAAATTTCCATCTATCTTTACTTTCCGCTATTTTTAATCGTAACGTGATACGGATATATCGCACATGGAAATAATTTGATGCGCAAGTATTATCTCGGTCGGAACAAAAGGAGCGTAAAAATGTTATCGGAACCTCAAAACTAAAGTCACATTTTATGTAAGAAGCCAGTGACCTGCGATGACTTTAATCGTGTATGAATTTTTTCAAATAATCTCGCTTTCTTTTCCTCAGATGGCGTTCAGAGTCAATAAAGTCAGTGTCAAGATTAAAGGCATTTGGAGATATCGCCTCCTGCAGGAACCAGAATGAAGTCGTAACATCGTTATGATCCATGCATCAAATGACGTGTTTTTTTTTACTGGTTAAATTCCATTTTTTATCTCATTTTTGGGCAATTCCTTAAAATAAAAAAAATTTACCCTTGTCTCTCGAAGTCAGGATATGGAGTAGGGTGTTGTACCAGGTGCAGGTAATAGGTGTCCTCTTTCCAGGGTAATAATAGTCAGGGTAACTCTCTCCATGCCGTGAGCCTTCCTCTTTGATTACTATTTTGCACGGAGTCGTTCCTCCTGTAAATTTTCATGAGAGAATTTACAAACTGTGCGTTTCATTCTGTTGATGAATTTTATTCCTACGTTCATAATTGAATTCCTACGTATTTGCTAGCCTGCGGAACTACACCATTGCAATTTCCGCGGGAATCTCAACGTTCTCCATGTTTTTTAAATAACCAAATATTGGAAATGGCAAAAATTCGAGGAACACCGGATTGTTCCTTCCTAAACTTACTATCATCATTTATGGGCTCGGTTATTGATGATAGGTGATGTTTTCTTTACGAATTTGGTTATGACGGTAAAATCCTACAGCCAGGTGTTCTCCCTGCCACCAACCCCTATTGGGAATATCAACGATTCAACATTCAACGATTTCTTAACCAGAAATATGCCATTATCCGGGACTCGAACCTGGGACCTTAGGGTTGGAGCGCTAGGACGCTAAACACTCCACCACCGCGACCGGTAAACTTGGACCACAGGATATGAAATTCAAATCGTTTATTGTATAAAATTCGTTTATTTTATATTCAGTTTCATGAGGAACATTAATCCAACTTTTACTTCTTGATATTTTTTCTTACTAAATTACGTGTGTATTGTCATTTTTTACCTAAATATTTATGTTTTTTTAGCTAGGGTTATACGTAAACACTTTCTATTCTCCAGTAGGAAACTTTGCGCCTTCCTGTATGTAATGCTTTCATACAAAGCTAAGTGGAACGCAATTTAAAGACTCTCCTTGAAACTCCTCTTGGGAAATATGTCAAGTTCGAGCGAAGTTCAAAAATAAAAATAAATTACCAAAGAATTCAGTTGACTCAATTTTTGCGTATGTGAATGGAAAAATAACACAAAAGTGTAATACACGTATGTGCATGCATTCATATTAGCAAACATGCTCATATATACTCGTATTTCGCACTCTATTGGAAAACTATAGAAAGATCTTGGGCGTGAAATTGAAATTGAAAATTTTTAATGAAAATTCTTTCGCTTGACGATTCAACATTTATGCTCAAAATAGTTTCATGACCAACCTGATAATATAATGTAATCCAGTTGAAGTCAATGGTTTTGTTTACCTTTTCGACTTTTTCCACTCAGTATGTTTGGAAATACCAGCTAATTCCTCGTAGGAAATGAAATAATTTCGTCATCGAGGATATGTGCGGCCTCTGAAAGTTATATTTGATTTAAATTGCCGAAAGAAAAACTTCCCTCAAAAAGATACTTCCGAGGGGATTGTTTGAGATGAAATATTGTTATTTCACCGTGGATCTATTGATAAACGCGTGGTTTCGAGAAGGGCGAGTGAAATAAACAGCCATCTTCTCCGATAGGCGAAGAAATTTATCTTTAAAGTGAAAGAGCATTAATATTAAGGATGTGCCGCTGTGTGGTGCGCCTCTTGTATTGCCATGTACATTAATAATGTTATTATTTTCAAATCACGGGGCAGTTAGCCTGTGGCTGACATAAGTCTTTTATGCGGAAAAAAATTAAGATACGAAGACTTGGGGTCGTATCAGATTTCTCCAGATTTGAAAATAATTGTCTGGTGGGATTTCTTTTTCCTTGATCCTACCCGGAAGCTTCATTTACCTACTTCCTGTTTGTCTTCCTTGAAGAAATTCTTTCTTGCATCTTTTTCGGATCCTCGACAAGATTTCGAAGATCCGACTTAAGTTTTATTCCCGTCGTTCCTTTCACTAATGAACCGTCTCGTTTCTCAGTGTTTAAGGTTAGTGTGTTTTTCCAGCCATTATTTGCTTCCTCCTCGCTTTTAACATATTTTCTCTCGCTGACACTGCTGTCAAATCACGGAAATTTTGCGCGCATCCCAAAGATAACTTTTGATGTACAGCTAAGGCCAGAATGCTTTATTTGCTATGCGGAAAATCTCAGCAGATTAGGATAGCAAGAAAGCCCAGGTAATCCGGTAAAGGACTTGGAAATAACCGAGGAAAATGGTCGGCTACAAGATCTCGAACAGTAATGTTTTTCGTTCCGGTTTACGCTGAAAACTAAACTGAAAAGATCAAATATCAGTTCAGCTCCGGTTTAGTTTATTCTGCCCATGTTAAACCGATTTGAATTTCTTATGTAAATTTTTGCAATTGTATTTTCATAATTGTTGTATTATGTACATTGTTGTTTTTTTCAGTTTTGTCAGAATTTTTTGTAAGATTTATGAATTTCTTTCTGTCTGTTTTTCTTTTTTTTCATCTTTGTTTCCAGCTTTGTTACTGCCACTTTTCTTTTACTAAATTTCCCCTCTTATTTTAAATTTTTTTAGTCGCCACTGTCAGTAGGATTCGCAGGTTTTTCACGCCCCCCTTCACGTGGGTGTTTTCCTGCAGGGTTTTAGTTTATTTTTTTTCCTAAGTGCAGACTTAGGTTTTTTTAAAAAAACCTATAGTAGTTCCTTCTTTTATTGCCTTCTTTTTAGTTCAACTCCCAATACCTCTTTCTTTCTATGTACAATGACTAAGGGTTAGAAGTAAAAAGAGACTAATTAGTCTCAATCTCGCCCGTAAATAAAGACGCTTTATTATTATTATTATTATTAATCTTATATCCTCCTGAAAATTTGCTTTATAAAATCTAGCCTTTTTTTCATATACTTTTACACTAAATTGTAAAATGAAATTTACTAATCGTTCGTTGCTAGTCGTAGGCCCGCTGTTATATTGTATGCATAGTTGACTAACTTATGTTCACTTTATGACCCGATATTATATTGCGATGTTAGAGCTCAGGTGACGATTACATTTAATCTCCATTTCATCCATCATATGCATAGGAGATTAACTATAGTTAGTCTTTTGACTCACATATTCACAACTGTGCCGCAAAGCGCCAGTGCCATATGGCAGGGAATGTCGCATACCAGCTAACTGTCTAACTCTAGGGTTGAAAGAAAAGAATTTTCATTGCAGAATGAATCCTTGAGAATGGAAGATTTGTTTCCGAAATGAACATAGGGTAATTCCCAGAAATCGGTAATCCGGAACTTTGCCTCCAAACGCGAGTTCCATCCGCCGACATACGGCTTACGGATTGTTTTTTAACCTCTAGCTTTGGTTGCTAGCTTCTCTTACGATCTGAGGAAAGAAGGGTCAGAAGTAACTAACTTTTTCAGCGAGTATTTCTTTGTAACGCTTTGTCGATATGTTCGAGGGCTCGTTTTCAAACGGAATCAGTGCGTCATCTATTTCTTCGATGTTGATTTTGAACCGTTTTTATCCTAAATTTGTCTTTCCTTTCCATTTTGAACCACATTTAATTGTTAGGTGCTGCCGTAGCAAAAAACTCATCAATGGGAAGACAAAAAAAGTTCATGACGCAATGCATCGTCCAATTCCCGAAGTCGATGCAAAACTGAGCGACGAACAGTGACGTATATAGAGTCCCTATCATCATTCCGTCAGCCATCGGAGAGTTTTGCCGCTTCTGCTAAGCTACTGGCTCGAACTTATCACCCACGCCCGAGCTTCGACTTACGGAAGTTACGCTGCGTATCCATGCACGGCGTAGATTATCTTTCATCTGACGTGTGTCTTCGTGAAATTGATGACCCCTGAAACAGAGCGGCTTGTCAAAGTTCCGCCTGTCCTGGTTGCGGACTGCCAGAGCTATGGCGGCCGTAATGCTCCTAATTCTCGCGTTTTGATAGGTGTCAATTTAATACCAGCGCTTTGGGCAGCGTTGTAGAGAGGTCCTGGTTGAATATCTGCCCTCAAATCACCTTTATCGACCTGCCCAACGTAGGTATTCCTTTCGTGCCAGCCGCCGAAACTTCTCCATTCAAAAGGCGAGCGACCTTGACGGTTAAAACGCCTCCTAGTGTAAACTCCTCGTTTCTCGAATAGCAATGCAAGTCGTACGAAATGTCTCTCGAGAATCAAATTCCTTCAGTGCCCGTAAGTTCAACATCATAAGTCGTAACGTCAAGGGAAAAACACACGTTGAGTTCCACCTCTCGGATCGGACACTTTCGGAAAAGTCACCAACTCTTGCGGGGCGTGAGAGAAATCTCAAGTCGCCGATTCCCACTTCATGGTTTACCTTTCGCCCCTTTAACTTTCCCTCGGCCAGTGGACACTTGTCATTAAGTCACGTGACAGCCATAAGCGAAAGGAAGAGGCGAAGATTATTTTCCCCCTCTCCCTTTCTGATCAATTTATTTTCCTACGGGGTGACGCGTCCACCTTCCCTTCCGTATACCTCGTTAGTTCCTTATTATACCGTGTCGTTAAAGAGAGGGGGTTGATGTAGCGCTGCGGCTTTTTTTCGGGCCGAAGACAATGTATCATTTTGCTTCGGAAAGTTTGATCGCTGAATTTTCCCTCCCCTTCCAGTGTTTCCGTCGAAGTTTCCAAGAACCATTCTTCATTTGGAGGGAAAAAAGTGGAAGTGGTTCGTGGAACTATTTGTCAGGAAAAGTTTGAGCACTCCCTTGATAATGAATTTACTCCTGTCACCAGAATCCATTTCGTGTTTCATTATATGATGCAGTAGTTTTCCCGAGCGTGTGTATATTTTTTGTGTTTACGATAATGCAATCAGTTACTGTTGAGATAATTGTCTCCAATCTAGTCATTCTCCACTCGCCAGTGTTAAAGTCGAAATTCCTTAATTTGTAACACTACTCACTGAAGAGGTTTTAATTCGTAAAGAACTGAATGTTTATTTTTCTTTTATTTATAACCGTAAATAATTATAACGCTTGGTAATAATTTAAAACGTAATATTAATCGTAAATGCAGTTGTGGGCGTCTATGAGAATGTTACGTTACTTCATTATTATTTGGTTTGTTACTAAATACATTTACTATTATTTAATTTTATTTGTTTGTTACTATTTATTATATATTTTTGTAATTAAGGTTATTATTGAGTTATTACTTAGTAATTATGGTTAATGGTAGCCAAGCGGGGTTTTTACCGTTATAAAGTTGCAGGTAGATTTTGGAAGGGTTCGTCTCGAAATTGGGACCCTTTGCTCGAGCTTAGTGACCATACCCTCTCAGCAGGAAGTGCCCGGGTGAAGACTGACCGCGTGTAATACGATTTGAAAAGTTATAAACAATTTAAATGGGCAAATAATTGTTATCTCCGTCGTATCACTCGTTCAGAGAGATCCACGTGCGTCTTTTGATCGACGTTCTACGATGAAAATTAACATTTTCATGAATTTGTTAGAAATAAGCCACTGACACGCGGCAACGTTGCTTACTCCCGTT
>KZ308156.1:1673591-1713698 GCA_000376725.2 Ladona fulva
GTTAATTTTCATCGTAGAACGTCGATCAAAAGACGCACGTGGATCTCTCTGAACGAGTGATACGACGGAGATAACAATTATTTGCCCATTTAAATTGTTTATAACTTTTCAAATCGTATTACACGCGGTCAGTCTTCACCCGGGCACTTCCTGCTGAGAGGGTATGGTCACTAAGCTCGAGCAAAGGGTCCCAATTTCGAGACGAACCCTTCCAAAATCTACCTGCAACTTTATAACGGTAAAAACCCCGCTTGGCTACCATTAACCGTAATTATTTATTATTGTTATTACCTATTGTTTATTAAATTGTATTGTATATTTTTCTGCTTAATAGTGTAGTTTAATATTGTAATTATTGTAGAATAGTAGTAAGTTACTACCTGACTATTAGTCCAATTGTAACATATGTAGTAATAATTAACAATAAAGTTTAATTACTTAAAATTATTCTAATATCTCTATACGCTCACGCTTTTATGCAAATAAAAAGCCACTATGATATAATGGACTATTATGATGTAGGTACGTAATTAAAAGTCTATTTGATAAACTGATGAATGCATCGTTGGTTTCTTCTCATCGGAGCTAAAAAAAAATTCACAACGACACTTTTTAAATTAACTTGATGGAAGTTTGGAATGGCTGAGAAAATAAAATTAAGAATTATCAGCAGTCAATTGAAGTGAAACACTCAGAATTTTGAAATACATTTTTATGGTCATGATTTATGATTTTAAATTTGATTTTGGTCTTTTTGCCATTAAATACGAAAGGAAGTACACGCACACGGTCTTGATTCGAGATGTTTTTCATTTCCTAATTCGTAAAACCAATTATTTCTGATCTATCTTCGGAGAACTATTATTCAAATGTAACGATCGTAGTGCTTCAATTGAAAATTCGAGCGTTTAAAAATGATCATTCTCTTGGCAACTCATTAAATATAATGTAAGATGCATCGTTTTGATTAGTTAGATTCTGAGAAGTTATCTTCCATAAACCCAAAGAAAATTTTTTTCCGATGACGCTCGCCGTTGAATACGTCTCTTTTCTAGATTTGAAAGCATTAACATTTCCCCTCTTCAATGTTCCCTTCCTCTACTTGTGTATTTCGGCTATTTTATTTCTTTCTAGGACGAACATAATCACCTAGGTGATCTCTCATTGAATTTGAATCACCATCTCCTGCTGTCGAAGTAACGCTAAAAGTCTAGGTTATTTCGGAAAATCGCCGAAAAATACTTTTGGAGTATTAAAAAATCTCTCTCTAACGTCGGAATAATGAATCACAAAGCCTATTCTACGTTTTAATGTTTAGAATTGCGATAAAAAACGCTTGCTCGTATTTAACGCCCACTTTAAATGAGGACTGTTCCAGAGCAGGAAAAGAAAAAGAAAAATTTCCCTTTCGCCGCTTTACTCTCCAAATGTGACGGACATGCACTGAAATTTTATGGAGGAGGGCGATTCCTTGTTACGCGACCCTTAGTTTTCCGCCCGAATACATTTTAACGAGACGTAATGTACATGCAGATGGATATGAAAAGGTTTATGTTTATCGAGCGGGCCCGCGTAATTGAAACAAATTGAACTTCGTAAATTATAATGAGCGACGTGTTACAAAAGGCCGTGCGTGAAAAAGCAACATCCTGTTGATCGATTTCTTTCCTCATCGACGAAAACCCATCATGTTGGACGTATCTCAGTACATTTGATTACAAATATCTGTCGTATGAAGTCTCCATATCTCTGTGTCATTCTTTTTTGTAGCTAACCCTTTGAATGTTCCCCTGAATCCTTTTTTTCCGCAGTCCATGTCGGCACAGCTTGAGGACACCGACAACGCTCTAATTACTCGACTCCTCGTGTGTTTTAGCGGAGCCGAATACGTTCTCAAAGCAACGCGAACTGGAGGGAAAAAGCGGCCTGTAAATCTTCCCGAGCAAATGTTGATTGATATATCTCTCTCTCCCCTGACCTCAATGTCTTTTCGTCGCATTTTTATTCCCGTGCGTGTTTTTACCAAAGAGGGAACAATAGCCCTTCGCGTTAGTTTGCACTCATCCGTCTGCGTCAAGGTGAAAAATAACCGCTATTTTAACGCCTCGCGATCGATAGAGTACGTGTGAAATGTTCGCATTCGGCCCGATATTCGCACGGAGACCTTTCCCTTTCAAAAATCATACGGTTTCAAGACTTCCCAACGTGGATTAACCAACCGTCTCCCGGCGTTGGGAAACCAGTGCGTCATATCGTAGGTACGAGTCGGGAGACTAGAATCGGAATATTTATCTCTTTCCTTCGACGAATGCTTGCTCTGGGAATGAATAATGGGGTCGATAAACAAACCCATGAAAGCTGCGGACTGTCTCGCACTTCTAATAGGCAACCTTGAGCCATGAGGTTGCCTCTGAGATATTTTCGTCGAATTTTAACTTGCTTTAAATACGCGAAAAGTTAAAAAATATGTTTTGGTGAAGGCTGTCTAAACTGAACACCCACAGGACCATCCAAGAGTTAACAATAGAAATTTGGTACCTGTGGAAAGATAAGGTCTGTCTATGTCTATGTAAGTATCCTATATGCGGCGAGTATATGGGACCCAGCGGATGAAACGAACGCTCGCGAACTCGAGAAAGTACAGCGTAAAGCGATACGTTTTGTTAAAAAGTGCTACGATAGAGAAGCAAGCGTAACGCAAATGCTCTCAGGTTGGGAATCCTTGAAAGAAAGGAGATTAGAAGCTATACTGCAATTTTTAGATGAATTCAGAGGAAATGCATTTTCGGAAGACGTAATTGGTATAATGCGACCCCCCTGCTACTTCGGCCGATCCGACAGTGAGCGTAAAATAAGAGAAATAGACGCGAGGACAAGTCGTTTTAGGGACTCATTTTACGCCATTCCGCGAACGATACGCGATAGCAATAAACTAAAGAGGTAATTCTACTCTTGGTGTTTACACCCCCTGCCACACGCCGGAAGGCGGCTTGCAGGGTATTTATGTAGATGTAGATATAGAAAAATAGATAGTTGGTACCTGTAGAAAGATAAGGTTTGTCTATGTCTATGTAAGTACCCTGAAAGCAGCTTTTTGGCGTGTGGCAGGGGGTGCATGCACCATGACTCTACACCTTTATAATCAATTTCTTTCGCTTGTCGTTCGCGGAAAAAATTAATTCTCGAATCGATTCGCTTTAGCATCTATTTCCATGATTTTACTCCCAGTATCAGAACGGTCTATGTAACATGAAGGACGCATTGTATCGTCAACATCATCTGTGAGAGTGCTTTCTCTGAATTTCTTTAATCTCTTACTTTTCCTCTGAGCTAAATTAATCGTTTGTTAGAATCTTCCAACATTTAAATATTCCCATCCTGCGTCCTAACGCATCTGTTTTATTGTAGCAATTCTTCACAAAACGTATCGCCTTTCGCTGCATCTTTTCTAGTTTCCGAATGCAACACTTATCGGCAGGGTTCCATATACTACACGCATACCCAAGGTCTAATTAGCACGAAATAACATCGATCGCGAACGTTTTCTTCATATTATAGTTATAAGATATTAGGATTCTTTTCCTTATTTAAATGAATTTGGTAATGCTCTAAAATTAGTTTTCAGAAAATAATTTAATTTTAGAGTATGAAAACATGGAAAGAGAGAAATAAATTGAAAATTGGCGCAACAATGAAAAATATGATCTGATAGATCAGTTTTCACTAAGGAGATTTCTTTTCTTATGTGTTTATATAAATCCGTCAAATGATATTTGATTTTTATATATTCTTGCATCTTTTAAAAATCAAATCAGCTTTTACCAGCAAATGTTGGAAAACCCATTTCAATGTTTTCTTTTTAAACTTAACGTGAATTGAACTGTGAATGCACAGTTTCTGTGCATAGAAAAAAATATTATTTGTAATTCATATTACTTCGGTAAGGACCGCTGAAAACTGGCCACGTTAAGCAGATGATCAGCATTGTGAGGTGGTCACATTGGCAGTTTCGACTTAATTTTGAAATGTCGAGTGGAAAGTTTTTGTTCACTTTGAAAATCTAATTGCTAATTAATGAAGTTAGATTTTTACTTCATTGGTTGCGGTGCAATCATCCATCCTCTAAAGTTAACGAAAATTATATCTACATACGTTCTCTGTAAGCCTCGCTTCGGCGTGCTGGAGGGAGTGCATGGATCGTTGTTTCATTGTTTTACGTACCTACGAGTACCATTCGCGTAGAAGAATGAGTATTACAGTGACTTTGCATCTTTTTCTTTCCTCGCAGTATCTAATCGACCCTTATGCCGGTTGGGCGCATGAAATCTGTTACATCTCCCGAGGTCAAATCATGTCTAAATTTATGGAGCAAATTATTTTAATAATAATAATATTAATAACACGTCTTTATTAAAGGGCGAGATTGAGACTTACTAGTCTCTTCTTATATCTAACCCTTAGCCATTGCAGATAGAATGGGAATTCATTACAGATAGAATTGGGAGTTGAACATAAAAAAGGCATTAAAAGAAGGAACTATTATGCATGTTTAAAATAACCCAAGGAACTTAGGAAAAGATTAAAACCCTGCCGGAAAACACCCATAAGAATGGGGGGCTTGACTTGCGAAACCTACTGACAGTAGCAACAAAAAATTGAAAAGAAGAGGGGGAAATAAGTAAAAGAAAAGTGTCAGCAACAAAGCTGAAAAAGACAAAAAGAAATGTATAATTCTTACGAAAATTCAGACAAAAACGATGTTGGATTTGAGATTATAAGTAGACAGTAATATATAATTAAAGATAATNAAAGGTGGCCGTAAAAACCTGCGAATACTACTGAGAGCAGCAACTAAAATTTAAAAGACGAGGGGGAAATAAGTAAAAGAAAAGTGTCAGTAACACATCTGGAAGAAAAAACAGACAAAAGTAATACATAATTCTCACAAAAAGTCTGCTGGAAAAATAGACAAAAAAATGCATAATTCTTACATATTAAAAGGAATAAGAAAATATCGAATAAAGATGAAATATTGGAATAGTAAAAAAATAACAAAATATGAAAAATAAACTGAAAAAAACAACAATTACAAAATACATGCTTAACAAGTTACCTAAGCATATACCAGTGGTAACGTCAACTTTTTCAGTGGGAATTAATAAAGTAGAAAGAGTGAAGAACATAGAGGTAGAGTGGGAATCAATGAAGTAGACATCAAAATCAACACAAATATTACAGTTAAATTAAATAGATATAAAAACATAATTGTGTCATTGGTAATGTCAAATTCTCAATCAAAATAGATAAAACATGAAGAAAATAGAATTAATCTTCTTTCTCCTAAATGTTCCCATTTTATTTCAAGAAATGCCTTGGTAAAATGTACCAATTTATGATTGCAATGCAGAACGCAAGGCCTTACGCCTTCTGTAATTCACGAATGCAATTCTTGTCTTCAGTCTGACATACCACGAGAAACTATAGATTGGGTTTAACTAGCTCAAATAGGCTACGTTCGCGGACTTTCCTCTGACGGTTCACTTTACGAAGCTAAGATTCTTCGTCAGTTCAGGTCTATTTAAAATGGTAAAATGTTCATTATTCCTTGTATTAAAATGTCCTACAACATTGAGACCCGTGATAAAAATACATTATCTGCCCATACACATTCTCCATCCTCCTCTAGAATATGCAAAGTGAAACTTGTGTCCGTTAAGTCATCATCTCGAAGGCTGGGTGAATCCTCCATTAGCTGTAAAAGCTCCGGAGCGAGAACGAGGTGTACCAGCCAAGATGAGGAATGATGCAATTTGCCCTTGCTTTCCTCATTGAGCTAAAATGGAATAAGGGGATTAATTTACTACTGCATTTAAGCAGCAGGGTGACCATGTAAATAACACTTCTCATAGCATAAGGAATGCCAAAACGAGTGTTATTTTTTATCATCCCTCAAGCCTCTGTAAGTTCCATTTTATCTCAGCCTTGAATTAGACTGAGACAAAGAAAATGAAATACATATTTTACTATAATCAGGACCAGAATACAGAGAACTGATATGTTGCCCTAATCCCAATATTAATCATTAAATTGGATATGAATTTAATTTTATAAAAACTGATGTCAAACTCAAAGATAGTACTCTTTACGCGGACATTGGAATTTTGCTCGGAGCTTAGGATCTCATGTTTAATTGCGCTTCACAAGTCTTTACCTAATACTTTACCTAATACTTGGTGAATTGGCCATCTTCTAATTCAGTCTTATTACTAATGACTGGACTATGTTTTAAACGAAAAGATGTTTCCCCGTCTTTCGTTGCGCGATCTTAGTGGCCCGATAAACTATCATAATCCTTAATTAGCTTCTTCTTCGAATGCCTAACAGCAAGAGCAAATTTGAATACCTCCCTGAGAAGTTTCGCGTGTTTTCTTTAAGTGATAATTATAATGAAAGTGAAGATTTCAATCATAATAGTTTAACACTTTCACTCGCTTGTTTAAACACAGGTATCTCATCCCTTTCTACAAGCGGAAAATTCCTTTTTCGGATTACAAGCGTTGCTTTTTTGTTTTTATTTAGCCGCTCCTATGGAGGTTTCGTTCTTTTATCCCTTACGTGGAATATAAAGGAAGCCTTTTCAGAAGCATAAGTCGGGGACGTCTCAGTTTAATTGCCTATAACCTATACGTCTGCTCCAGCGTACTTTTCGAGGGATTTTGAAATTCCTGCGGCTTCCTGTTTCATTCATGATACGTCGGGAAGCTCATTTCAGCTTTCGCGAAGGACAACCGGGGAACATGGTGCATTACTAAACCCAGAGAATCTTTCAAAGGAATAAATTTAATTTGCCGAAGCCATTTTTCTTAAATGGCTCTATTCTCTCAGCAAATTGAGGATGAATTCAAATCGCATTATCCTCGAAACGTTTTAGATCGTCGGAGAAAAGAGCGTTTCTTCGTGCAGTGGTGAAATATTCAATCGGATTTGCGTCGTTTTGAAAGAAAGGAAACGAAAATCGCCTACGCGTCGTAAATAGTGCTGTTTAGGCACAGAAATTTTATTAATGCGTTTGACAACATTGAGCGAATTAAAAATTGTATGAGATGTACAATTGGATTCAAATATGTCAAATAATCGTTATATTGTACATTTTCGCATTAGTAGTATTGTTAAAAGTGCTTCGACAGCTGAGGCCATTTCGCACTTAGGTCCCCACCGGGAATCGAATCAGGGACCGCTTTCAACGAAGTCGAACACGTTGCCTACTTGGCTTTCGGAGGGCCCACAAATTGATAAAATAAACGTTAGGTCTAAAATAGTTAGTTTATCACTTTTAACTTGAAAGAAGACTCCCAAGGAGAAACGGACATGAAAAAAGTCTGCCAGGACCGGGTCTCACTTGGCTATCCGGGAGCCCGTACATGCATACATTAATGGTGAAGTTTGAGTTAAGAACTGAAATTTAGGAGAACTTGAACTTTCTTAGATATTCCACAGCGTAAAAACCCCAAAGCAATCAAAAATAGGCTGATTCAACCCGATACGTATTTCGACCTCCAAGAGAGCCTCATCAGTGGTAAAGAGTGTATGTCAGAGAATAAACCAAGTAAGAGAGAATAAACCAAGAGAGAATAAACCAAGAGCGGGAACCTAGAAAACAGCTAACTAACGGAATCCACCATATTATATAATGTTTCATTAATATCAAAATCAGTGTACATTAGACAATCTCTGTTTTTGTAAATATATAGATATTCTAGTGATTGTCTAATGAAAATTGATTAGGATTTTAATAAAACATCACATAGTCTGGTGGATTTCGTTAGTTTAGTTTTTCTATGTTCCAGTTCTTGGTTTATGCTCTCTGTGACATTCATTCTTTACCCCTGGTGTGATTCTTTTGGAGGGCGAAATGCGTATTGAGTTTATTCACCCGATTCTTGATGGTTTTGTTATTTTCACTCTGTCGAATGTATTTTTCCATCAGTGGTCACTTTTATCTAAACTTTTTTTGTTTAAGCTTGGCGAAAAATGTGTAAAATTTTTTGTGATAACATACTCTATAAAAGTGTATGAATTTTATGCGTGAATTTATCCATTGTATAGGTAGGTGAGAAAAACGACTCTCTATTTATTTAATTAAGTCTAAATGCGAAGTATCGTTCAGAAAAAACTCCCAGGTAGAATTTCACCCACAATATATTTTACGTATTTATGCAAACTGTGTGGGAACATAATCTATGAAGTACACTCAATTCCATAGACCTTTCATTAGAAAACGTACGTGCATTACGTAAAATCGTCATAATCAAATGTTATCGAAATAAAAGTGCATGTGCGATTTACCACGTTTGAAACATTTCTGGTGAGTTAGATTCATTCTAGGCTTTTTACTTAGAGGCTCTTAGAGCATTGCCGTCTGAGAAAATATGACGCTTTCCGTTATGAATCTAATTTTCTCGCCCAAACATTTTCTACCACTCTTTTGTTTAATTCCTCATAATGAAGGTATTCCCTTCTTGAACCTTCCTGCTGTATCACCGTCCAAATTAAACCCGATCTTTATATTTTTTATGAGAAACATCGTCCTCTTCTGACCCTGAGGATGTCAGCCGTCTACGCTGAAAGGAGGTCGATTTGCCTGCGTGTTAACCCGAGAGGATCTCCGACTTGTTTTACTGCAGGAGAACACGGAATCTTTCTATAACTCATAGGAAATTCATCATTAGTAGAAGTATTTATGAAAGTGTTTCGACATTTCGACCACGACGAGGTCATTTTGCCCATGTGGGAATCGAATCCGGCAACACTTTCTCCAAAGGCGGATGCGCTACCCACTTGGCTATCCGAAATCCTCCGGTCAACATTAAAAACTGTACCTCATGCGCGTTAGGAAGGCACTCGGCATCCCGAGAGAGGGGGAAAAAGTGAAGGAGATTTTGAGGGGTAATTCCCGCTATGCGTATTGCATTTTTCTGCTCAGGAAGCACTGCATCCCCTACTTTCCGACTTGGACTAGGCCCATCTGCGCAGTAGACTTCTGAGTGAGTGCCTTCCTAACGCGAATTAGGCATACATAAGGTAGGACGGAATAAATCTACTGTATATTATCTCCGAATAAAAATCTAATCTTGATTAGAGCGAGGTGTCTACTGCCTTCTGGTTTATATCCCCGTCTCAGGTTGGTTGCTCCGGGAAATCCTCGGTTTTGAAAGGGAGAATTACTCTCATTCAATTTCCGACTGAAATACTCTGTAAGATAAATAAATACCCTAAAAGTATGAGCTGTCAAATTCTCCCAGGCGTTGTTTTCAAGTTCTGTTTTGGAAACATGAATGAAATGTGGGAGAACTAGCGAATTATTGTTAAAATTCCCTTTAAAGGATCGTTGTTTCGATTGTTTGATCGTTGTTTATCTTGACTACACACACGACATAATTACATTAAGTTCAGATTTGGGTATCCATTTCGAGTATGTATGTGATGTAAGTAATCCTTGTGTTAATTTAATGTATGTTCATAAATTGTCATTGATTTTAATAATAATATAAAGTGTTAGTTTATCATTATAGTATACTTGTATTTCTATAACATTTCCATAGTTTTTATATTAGTTTTATTATTATTAATTTACCTTATTTTTATATTGTATATTGTGTTTTCTCTATTTTTTCACCCCCTTCTTTGTGGGTGTTTTCCCGCACAATGGGGTTTTTGTTTTCTTCAACCTTCAGTTGAGAAGATTTTTCCTCGAAAACCCAAATTTTTAGCGTTGTCGTCGCATTTCTTCTTTTACCTTTTATTATTGAATTTAACTTATGTATTTACAACTGGGTTTAGGGGGAATGGAGGCCAACTTGGCCTAATTTCGCCTTAATAATGAGTTTATTCATTCGTTCATTCGTCGCTCGATTTCGATCTCACCGAAAAATCCTTTCGGCGTTCTTTTGAGCATAAAGTAGACATAATTACACATTATTCAAAAATGTAATGATTCCTCCTCCACTTTTCACATCAGTACGAAAATCAATGCACCGATTCGTGAATCTCTCGCATGTGCACTCCTTTGAAAAGGCCGTCGACTCCTAATTACGACCCTTACCTTCAGTAAGTTAACTTCCTCTAGTAATTTCCTTTCCGTTCCTGGTACCTTTCACCCCTCCCTCCCCTCCACCAATCGATCTTCTCTTTATGAGGCCCCATTTAACCAATGATTGCATTGCGTGGAATTTAAACTCGGATTGATCGCAGCGAAAAGGAACGATTTTCTCCCGATAGTATCTCCTTATTAATACCAACTATTTTAACATCATTCAAGAGTTAATCCTGTCGAGTTTGACAACTTCTCCATTGCGGTGTATGAAACACTTTTACACGTTTTACGGGGAGCAACTTCCGCTAGATACGCAAGAAGCTCGTATAAGTCTTTTCAAAAATACTTTTATCTGCCGATTTGAACAGATAGTCCGCTGCGCACTTCGTAGCGTTATTGCTTAGCGGAAATTGCTTAATAAGCTTCCTATCTTCGTCCCACTTCCCTATTTAACCTGTTAAGCCCGCTGAGGCTCCCACCTTTTTGCTCCCGTTCTAGGCTGGTCTGAAAAAGTCTGATGAAATGCATATGCCGGTCTTCTTATTTTCACAGCCACAATTTTCTATGTAAATTTCATACTTTGATGCCTTTCGTGTCCATCTAACGATGATAACCTATTTTACCATATTATTATCAACTTTATTATCATCTTAGGATGGCTATAATTTTTTAATTGCGTTACGAACGTTAGTCGCCGGTTGCGATGTTTCACAGGATGTAATTAGCAATCGGAAGTGTCTCAATGGACTCAATTATAAGAAATTTAACTCGTTCAAAGATAATAAAGATTCGTCCAAATGGGTATTTTCATCCTTTATCCTGATAAAAGACAACTGAAATGAAAATGTTGCGATGGATATAATTTTGGATTCTGTAGAACAGGGATTTTCCTATTTAGGGTTCCCTTATCCCTTGGGACACGGTGATTTGTAGATAAAGCAGAATCATATGCTATTGAAGACTTCCAAAATTAGTTACGTTTGTATAGTATCTATACTCTATCATATTACATTGTCTAACGTGAATAGATTTATAAAGTTTATATAGTAAACTTTAGAATACTTTTATTATCCTACTAACTGGGGGGTTGCGATGCATTTAAAGCCAAATAGATAAATAAATTTGGGGACTTTAGGGTATTAATAATCTTTAGGGTATTAATAATCTTTAGGGTATTAATAATCTTTAGGGTATTAATAATCTTTATTTTCAATATACATCATCAATAAGAAAAGATGCTCATTGAAATTCATCTGGGGAAATAGTGAAGGAAATATTGTTATTATTATTATAGTTTTATTCTCACATTTTGTGGTATCTTTGAACCTGTGACGGGTATTCACCAAGTCACATGTTCCTATATTGTTATCATTTTTTATGGTATTTCATATTATACTGATTATGATTACAGATTACAGATTACAGAGAAATTTTCTTGTCATCGAGCAGGTGTCCAGAATTACAGATTTTTGTAGGGAGATATAGCTTTTTGGTTTTAAGCCTATCTCCATTAAGCTGTTATTATTATTATTATTGTTATTATTATTGACAAACAGCGGGTAGGCTGTAATCCTGGCGGCAGTGTTTTTACCAACATATAATTATTAAGGGAAGTACAAGAAGAGAGAAGATTATTAACAGAAATGGAGAAGAGGAAAATAAAATTTATTGGGCATGTCATCAGACACAATGCATTCATGACTAACATTCTTGAAGGGAAAGTACTAGGAAAGAAAGGAAGAGGACTGCCTAGGAAGAGGTATTTGGATGGGATTCATAGGAGGATAGGATGCAGCAACTATGTGACATTGAAGCGATCAGCAAGTAACAGAGAGGAATGGTTGCATCGACAAGGAAACAGCCTTTAGATATACGATGATGATATTTACTGACCTGATTTACCCTTAAGTCATTACTAAGTAATAATATTTACCTGACACCTTACTTGATTTACAATGTAAATTGCTTTTACTGGATTTTTCGGGGTTCATGAATGGGCTTCTCGGCTAGCGGTCACGAGGTAAAACTCCACCGAAAATCACCCTGTCAAGCAATCCCTTACTTCCTCCAAAAATCCCTACACTACTAAAACACAGTGAAACGTTTCTCTTTGAAAGATTTTGCATTTTCAGCCAAGGGGCTTTAGAGTGATCCAGGTAACTCATTCCATTCAGATATACCTCTATTGAGAAAAGAATATTGTGCTATACCCGTTCTTTGCCGCCGAGACTTAATTTAAATTCATGACTATCCTTCCCGAAGAATTCGGGTTTCTCGATCGAATTTTTAAAAGCTTCCTTCCCATCAATACCCGAAATAATATTGTAAATGCAACCTAGTCGATTTATTTTTCTTCTTTTTTCTAGTGTATCCGATCCAAGAGTCTTTAACATTTCTGTGACACGGTCCGTTTTTCCAAATTAGCCCATTACGTAACGAGCAGCTTTACTGTGGACTTTTAAAAGTTTTTTATTTGACCACATTGATACGGATCCCCCACGGTCGTCGCATATTCAAGAATCGGTCTTTCAAGTGATATGTAATTTCTTTTGCTTTCCTACTACTGCCCTTTAGATCCTTCATCGCGTTATACCATTTTGTATGCCTTCGCTACAATTAAATGTATGTGTTTTTCCCAGTTCAGGTTGTTATCAAATGTGACTCCTGAGTACTTGCAGGGGTCGGAAGTTTTTATTAATATACCGTTCCGATGATAAGTGTGGGAATACGGCGATCTCTTATTTGTAAAGGTGACGAACCTACTTGTGTTAATGTTCATTCTATTTTTTTCACACATTCTTCTAACGATATTAAAATGGGAAACCAGAGCGAGATACGTTTATCAAGTGAATCAATACGTATGGCTTAAATCTTAAACTTTCGGCCGGTGAATCTTGAAGGAGTTGTAGTTAGACTGCAGAAGGAAATTATTATCAAAAGCTTCCAGAGGCGCCAAGATCTTAGCGTCGATTATTCGGAGCTGTTGCTTTTCAATAGAAAGTATTATCGGAAGCTTTGATTGTGCAATACAATACGTCAATATTGGGGGGAATTGGGACTAGAGAGCCCCATCTACCATTTAACTCTTGTCAAAGTAATGTATATTACAGTTTATACAGATTTTATACGAGCTCAATGGAAATGGAATACGGATTAAGGAATAGTAAATAAATTATTAAGCTAAAACACAAGGAATCATTTTTTCGGTGATAAAAAATCACTTTTTTCCTCCACAAAACTATTCCATTTCCAAGGAATAACAGGTATGAAAAATAGCGACATGACTGGGACTCGTACCGAGGTCTCCCATTTTCCTGGAAGAGACGCGGCATGGTAGTTCAGTGGTTCGAATACCTACCCGGAAAGTGGGAGACCTGGGTTCGAGTCCTAGCCATGTCGCTATCTTTCACACCTGTTATTCTTTGGAAATGGAATGGTTTTGTGAAGGAAAAAACTTGATTTTTTATCACAGAAAAAATGACTTCACTGCTGGAAAACACCCACAAAGAAATGGGAGGTGTGAAAAACCTGCAAAAGTTGAAGGAAAGAGAATTATAATATGCTTTGGTAACTTATGAGTGTTAGCCTTGCCAACAGATCATCCCTATGTTAGTTGTATTAGGAAAAAAACCAATAGGTACAGAAAATTCCGAATTCCTATTTCCCGCCTTTTCTTCAACAAAAAATGAAGTTTATTTACTTTCTTGTTGTCCGTAGATACCGCATTGTGTGTTGTTGACGTTGGCGCTTACCGTATTATTTATAGTTTCCAGATTCGGAATTTGCCCTCGCGTTGGATTATCATAGTCGTAAAATTTTTAAGTTACGCTCACCTCGTTATCTTGGTTTCAGGCATACGCCGGACCTAGCTCCCCCCCCCCCCCCCATTGCGAGCGCTTCCTCTTTGAATTTTCCATGCGCCATTTTCTTTGGAGGAGAGTGAGAGTGGTGTTATATTCACACGTAGCGCGGGCCATCAGCCTTAATGTTGACCTTAGTAGGTTCAATCTGAGGTCGCCTGAGTATGCGAGCAATTATGCATGGGGGAGGGGCGGACGCCGGAGGTGAGAGCGAAAACGGGCGTGCCGAAGGTCGAGAAAAACGGTCATCACGTTGTGACGCGCACGCGCACTGCACGGATCTTTGTGTGCCCACGGAGCCATTTATCGCCGTCGAAAATCCGTGACTTTACATTGAGGCCCGGCGATGACCAAAGGCTGTGTTATCTCACCGGCGACCCGAAGAAAAACGAGATGGTACTATCGCCTCTTGACCGAGTCTCTTTTCGAATCGCGCCTTATGACGTGTTTTAGGCGATGTTGACGGACGGAAGGGACCGAAGGTCGGTCGTAGCGTGAAAAATATTAGGTTTTTCTGTCTTTTTTTTATTTTGGTGCCTACTGGGTTAGCTATGGTACTTGGGTCTCATTGTGCTACGATCTGGCTTAAATTCTACACAAATAATAGTAATTACTTCCCCATGTAAGGAGGAGATTGGCTCTCGGATAGCAAAGTGGGCAACGCGTTCGACTTCGGCGAAAGCGGTCCCGGGTTCGATTCCCAGTGGGGGCCTACGTGCGAAATGACCTTAGTTGTCGGAGCACTTTTAACAGTTCTAATACGAAACTTATCACCTCCACTTACGCCTATCGTCTCCTCTTACATACTTTACCGCTGGTGTTTCAAAAATTTCGCTATATATCAGTTCTCTTTCTTCTAAATTTCTAACCAATTTACGGATTATCTTTTTAACGTACATTTGTATCCTTGTTAACGTCGTACTGAATCTTCTTAATAAATCACAAACGCGTTAATGAGTTAACAGTAATCAATTATGATTTTATGTAGTATCCTTCCAGTATAGTCTCATTTTGTCTTGCATTTTTCTACAAAAGAATGGAGTTTCCAGAGTTAATTTTGGATTTCCGGGGTCAAAAATCGTGGTTCTTCAGTTTCAAGACGAGCCTTTAGTCACACTAAGGTTTCAAGTGCAGAATGAAAAAAAAGGATCGAATTGATTATAAAAATGTACTCTTAATGAATGCCACCCGATAAATATTATTACTAATACTACTATATATTAACTGTTATACTACTACTATATCATATAATCACTACTACTAATACTACTATATATAATGATAGAGTAGTTTGAAATCACGATAGGCAAAGCTGTTGTTTGATTTTGATAGATATGTATATAAGACAGTAAGTTTGTTTGTGTTAATTGTGTCTATTGTTTAAGTTTGTCAAATTAGTGTAAGATAGCGTCGCCACCTGACTAACTGCAACGGTAATGTATAATAAATAATAAAAAAATACTATGTAATATTACTAATATTCCATTACTTTTTCCACAAAACATACATTTAAAAATGTGTTTTTTATGTATTCAATGTATTTCTTATGTATCCTATAGAAAGAGGGCATTTTTATGCCCGTTTATTAAATCTATTCTATTCTATTCTATTACTACACTGAATGTAACTAGTCAGTTCTGTCCGCAACGGAAAATTCTCAACACTCAACATTTATTGTTGCGGGCCTTCGCAATTACCTCCTATGATCACTAGTTAACGCCCCACTGATTGTTCCCCTCTGAGGCGGCTACCTGGTTACCTCGCTGCCTCGAGCGGGCCCTGAGGCGACTCCCGCAACGATGAATCATTCCGACTTGATTCGTCACGATATTTTAGAAAATTCCCATCGAATAGGGTAGCCGCCCAATGCAAATCTACCTATTTTTCCGAAGAGTCTCTCGAGAGAAGCCGACGTGCGTGTCTTTTCATTCCCTTAATTCGTCCGCTCCTCTCGTTTAGGGTCTCCTCGATTCGATCGCGTCCTCCACCATGAATATCCCATCCAATCTGCAAACCCCCACGCCGCCAATAAATCAACTCCACGTTGGGAATGTTTTTTTTCCACGATCGCTCGGATAGAAGCGGTGCATTCGCTTGTGAAGGAAGTTGGCGGAGGGCGAAGGGGCTGCGGTGGAGATGCGGCTTCAAGTAAGGCTCGTAATGCTTCGGTTCGAAAGATAGGACTGTGATTGCCACTCCGCCCTTTCTGAAGGCGGTGTCGACGGGGCCTTTTCCACGTCTCCCTTATTTTTAGAACGGAACCCCCGCTTCAACGTGTCTCCTTTGAATCTTTCTCATCTGCATTTTTACCTTTGCGAAAGAAGTGTCCCGAGTGATTAAAAGGGTTCGAGGACTATGCATCCCAGACAACCTATGGAGAGTTCGCGTGCCTGGAATGCTTTCTCTCATTTTTCGCGTTATTATTGTTACGTCACTGCTATTTGATTTATCGCTAGGTGGCGGTATCATAATTACATACGTTATTCCACTCACTTCCAAGGGCTAATTGGAAGATGGGACTCTTTGGTCCTAATTTCACCCGCTAAAGAAGATTGTATGTACGTATGTAGGCTCCCGCACAGCCAAGTGGGCAACGCGTTCGACTTCGATGAAAGCAGTCCCGGGTTCGGTTCCTACGTGCGAAATGACCACAGCTGTCGAAGCAACTTTAAGAATACTATTACTGTACGTGTAGATGTATACACATCAGAAGTTCATCGTGGTCGTGTGTTAGGATTCGATTTTGTTCCTTTTTAAACTCACGATCTATTGGATGATGTAAAGAGCGAGTTCATTGGACGATGGCTGTCTCGTAAGTCATACTTTCTATATATGTAGATGGCTTTCGACTTTCACACGTTCCACTGACGTTATTCGTGTGTCAGGAAATTACAAATTAGGATTTTTTCGTCATGATAATTACTGGAGATGTACTACTATTGGTAGTTTTTCCTTCGAAGACCTTATTCTGAATGTAATAGAAGAGCCTAAATTAATGCATATAATATTTTATTCATCCTCTCTCCGAATGTTGATGCCGAACTTGGGATCCTCGTGATGTAAGAATAGTCCCCGAATTAGACAGTTTAACAGACTCCGGGTTATTATCGGAAATATTCGGCAACAGTGTTGGTGACCATCTGTTGGGATTTGTTCCGAGAAAGTAGACTATCGACTGAAGCTTTACGAAGAAATAATCAGAACATAACTCGTCGACGGACAATTGATTTTATTATTCTAGCAAACAGCGTACTAAAAAGAAGGACAAAGCATTAACCGGAAAAAACTGGGACGGATTAATACCTTTGGTAGGTTTTGTCCGCGGAGACTAAGAGAAGCTAACAGACTTAAAAGTACTTTATGTTGGTATTAATACACTCCCTGTATACGTCACGATAGGCTTGCAGGGTGAAGACATGCCTTTGTTCTGCCTTTCGATAGGTTCATGTGCCTTAATATTCCTTTTTCAACGCCATTACTTTCGTATCTTGGAAACATACCTCACCATTTATGTCATCTAAAAACTTTTCTCTCTGTCTTCTCCTCTGCTTTTTCCCTTGTATTCTACCCTCAGTTACATTCTTCAGCAATTCCTTTCCTCTCAATATCTGATCCATCCATTTTCTCTGTCGACGTTTGGTGACCTCGATTGAAACCCTCTCCTCCCGGTCCATCTCTAGTGCCTCTGTGTTTGTTGCAGGGTGAATATGCAGAGGTAAATTATACATTAATAAATAAATGCACTGCCTCAGCACCTCCAAACCTTTTACCGTTCACGGCACAGTTACGAATCTAATTTAAAATAGTTTTCAAGGTTTTCATTTACATTTAAACCCTGCAAACCGCCAGTGGCGCGTGACAAGGGGTGTAAAAACAACGATAATCCTATCACACCCTAACTGCTATTAACTTCTCTAATACTACGAAGAAAAACGACCAGAAGTAACTATCCGTCCTGGCAATCACTTTCCTGAATCGCTTCTTAGTTTTCTCTCGGAGTTCGCGCACGTTGCTAACTGGAAGAA
Organism: Ladona fulva; assembly: GCA_000376725.2. Lineage (NCBI taxonomy): Eukaryota > Metazoa > Arthropoda > Insecta > Odonata > Libellulidae > Ladona > Ladona fulva. The sequence continues at coordinate 1,691,570 of KZ308156.1, forward strand.
TGATATCTCGTCAATAAGATCTGTAGTGATAAACTTTTCGAAAAGCTTACGTCAGTAATCAAGTCTTCTATCCCTAAGCGAAGTCCACCAGAGGGATTCTATCAAAGCCGAAACACTACTGTCGAATCTAAAATCTCCCGTGGCAAACCTAGCCGCTCTACGTTGAACCATCTCAAGATCGGAGACTAATCCTATTTCGTGAGGATCCCAAATTGCATAGCAATACTCGAGGAGAGGTCGAATAAAGGTTGTAAGCGTGTCTATTAGAAGGAAAATTTTAGAAGGCCTAGGAAGCTTGATTTATCTTGTTTTTGTCTCGATCTTTTCTGGTTTTTTTCGCTATTCAATTGAAAAAATATTGCTACTTTTACTCTGTAAAGGAGTAAGGAAATTTATTGAAAACCTGAACCAGTTTCTAGAATTGTTTTCATCCCCTTAGTTATGGGATTACTGTGTTGTCCTTTCTTGCGTCTTTCTTGTTCTGTATTCTGAACCTCCTTTTTTCGAATCATTATATTTTAGTTCAGCCAACCGAAAAACAGTTTCATTACTTTCTTAGAGAAGCTGTGAGCATTTAGTGATTCCGTTAAGTAATAAATCTTCAGGTTGAGTTTCTGTTGATGAAATTATCGAATCCAAAAGAAACGCTAGATACATGTAGCTTTCTCACAAGTGTTACAGTTTATCAAAAAAGTCACAACAATTTTTAACTGCAAACAACCTCATAGACGCCCAATGTATTCATATTTATCAGGAACCTTGTGAAACTGGCAGCTCAGCACTTGTGAGAGTTGACTTTAAACGGAAACAGCAAGTGAATAAAGACCGGGTGTTAGAGAACCTTTCAAAGTTATAAATACATTTTAATTTAACACACGAAAAATAAGCATTAACTCTCTGGAAGTCGAATAAATTTTCAGCGAATTTACGTCCAATTTATACCTTCGCGGAACGGAATGTTTATTTTCAGTAATTACGAGCGGGAGAAAGTCTAACCTTGATGGCGTGGTCAATATCGTTGTTTTTTTCTTTTTTTATCCTCTCTCCTCGCCGTAATTATTATTTACTCGTAAATGAGACTCAGTCCGAGTAATCGCCTCGTTTTGATAGTCCTCTGAGAGTCGCGCAGAATGTGAAATTTCCTTATGCAGATCGACGATGGCGATTTATGTGCTTCTACGGCACCCTTTCAGACTCCGTTCTTAAGCCGCTCTCTCGTCCATCTCGCTCCCAGCGAATTGTTCTCTTTCGCCCGCCGATGGAAGGGGCATTTTATAGTCGCAGCGCCCGTTATTGTCAGCTCCATGTTCGCTGGGAAAATTGTTCCCGTGAAAATATTTTAGGCCAGCGGTATTATTTCTGCGTGTCGTTTTCGTTTTATGAACTGGTATGAAAGCTCGCGGAACTCATTTTTTTACCGCCGCACTCCCTATTTTTCACCGAAATCAACCCTTGGAGGCTAACGCGTTTATTTATCGAGGGACATATATCGTTGCTATACGAATTGGCGTACATAATCATTAATGGCATCGTTATTTAATGTGGGAATTGCTCAAATTTTGCGTTGGCTTCTGATGCAGACAGAATGGAGATCTGTTTTATAGTATTCAGCTCGAAGGCAGGGCACTCTTACCCTACACCATAGCTACGAAATGCGTAATAGAGGGGATGAGGCGACTAAGGAAAGTGAGGAGTGAGGTCATTCGTAATTTCTTTTCTCACTGAGCCAGGGTGGTTAGAGCGGAAAACACAACACAATTTCGCGAAGTGCAACACTTTTTTGTTTTTATTCATTCATTCAATTTATTTAAATAAACACGATTTGTTATTATTATTATTCAATAAGGGCAGAGCCCAGTAATTAGGTTTAAACGGCATATAAATATTTAAAACATAATGTAATCTCATTAATATGAATTTATCTCTAATGAATATAAATTTGTGCATATGCATAATTAGACAATAAAGAGTAAACAAAGAGAAATATGTAAATGGTGTTAAAAGAAGAAAATGCAAGCTGTAGAAGTTCAAATAAAATGAAATTGTAGGAAAAATCTTGTCAATCTGTCAAACAATCTTGTCTTGATAATGTAGTCACTAGCTCCATAAAACATCAAAACTTGATAATCAAGTTTTGATGGTTTATGGGGCTAGTGACTACATTATTACTTCTGCCATCAGCGGTTAGTTCTTGTGTTAATCTTGTCTTGAACTACTTTTTTAAACAGGTTTGGTTAAGTCTCAGGAACATGTACCAATAAAATAACAAAGGGAAAATTTCCCAGAAGAAACTTACAATTCAAATAAAATGCCATATGAACAGCCATAGAATGATTAAGAATTATCGTTGAAGTCATTGCACAAGGATAACTCCTACTGATACTACTTTTGAATAACCTTTCTCGGTATTATTCAAGGAGGGACCAAAACGAATGCCAATGATCAGCGTTATTCATGCATCAGTAACTTAAATATTATCACAGCCATGTACAGAAGCAGGGAGCGCTTCCGAAATTTTGGCTCAGGACAGCTGAGTCCTTAAGGATTGCAACCAATAATCTCAAGAACTTCTTCCAATTCATAGTGCAATGATAATTAATACTGAATCTCATCATGGGAAAGTTTGCCTATAAAGATGTATTTTAAGCGTGCAAGTATGTGTTAATGATTTCTTTGAGAATTCGGTTCTGAATTAGATATTTTTGGAAACTTTCGGAGGGCGTGAGCCCGTTAGCCACCCCCTGGACGCGAGCCAGTATAGGAATGAGGCTAACGTAAACAAAAGATACATTTTTCTGTATCCTCTACAGTAAAAACGTTTAAGAGGCAAAATTTCGAAAGACAAAAGAAGGGAAAGACAGAACTAAAAACGTTTGCAACAACTTCCTTTTGAGCGTTTCACGACCTCAAACAAAAGTCCATTCCCAACCAAAACAACGCCAGACCACGAATTCAGCCGTACGGCTTTTCCGCGCTAAATCAATCACCTTTCCTAAATCCTAGAGAATATAAATAGTCTTGCTATCGATGAAAACAAATTTTAAGTGAGAATCTGTTGAACTATAGTATAAGTAACAACGATGGAAGACTTGGATGCTGAAATGTAATTTCGAAACGCAAGACGTCATCAATAAAGATCACAAGCGTCACCAAAGCGTGATTCCAGCTTCAGGGCGACGGTGCTGTGAACAAATTGATGCAGATCCATACAGAAATATGCCATAAAACTTCGTTCTAGCAGAGCCTGCTCAGCTAATCAAAACATTCTCGGTACTACTAGATCCGCGGACCCCGTGATCGCAAAATTTCCTCCCCACTCCATGTGGCAGGTAAGCAAGAAAACGTTCCAACAAATTGGCCTCCTGATAAAAAAAGGAGTGACGATTCGACGAAGTCCTCCCTACGTCCTCTCCCAGTGACGCCATTCGTTTGCGTGCGCAATCGAAGGCCTCGGGGAAATTGAATCATCCTGAAGATTAACTCGGCTGTTTTAATAGAGAGGGCGTGCACTGCTTGCCGAACTCTCCGCGGAATTTCTCGCGTCGTAATTTTTCATTTCGCTCCCCGCGTTGTTTCCTATTGCATTCGATCAATTTGCGACCGGCACTTCATATCGATTCGTGTTTGTTTTCGCGTCCGTTCTTATTAATCTCAGAAAGGGAATTATCCGGTCACTCTGTCGCTCTCGTCATCCGATTACGTCATTCCCCGAGTTTCACGCAAGGACGCCGTGCGTCTCGTCCCTGGGAACACGTACCTCAACGATTTCGCGTTATTTCATACAATCAAAGGTGTCGTTGCGATTTTCGCGGGCTTATTTTCTAACTCTGGAAATACGGTAGTGGCTATAATTCGACTTTTAGTGCGACTGTATCGTAAATACTTTTACGAATTTCACTTTCGAGGGAGTAGAGACCAAGATATTTTAAATATCTTGGTTCAGTTGTCAATCAGAATAATGATTTAACTGAAGAAATTAGGAGTAGAATTACCGCAGGAAATCGGGATTATTTTGCCTATAAACAGCTTATGGCGTCAAAATTACTGTATAAACATAGCAAGATGAAAATATATCGATCGGTCATAAGAACCATTGTGACCTACGGGTGTGAAGCATGGTCCATTACGAAGAAGCAGGAAGATATGCTCAATGTGAAAGGAAAGTGATGAGAAAAATCTATGGCCCAGTACAAAATGAAAATAGACTGTGGAGGATTCGGACAAATGAAGAAATAAATGATCTTATTCAAGGAGAGAACATTGTTCGATTCATTAAAGCCCAGAGGATCAGGTGGCTTGGACACCTGCACCACATGGAACCCTCAAAATCCGTTAATAAAATCGATGACTGGAGACCCACAGAGGGAAGACCAAGAGGCAGGCCTCGTAAAAGATGGAGTGATAGAAGATCTGAGGAAAATGGGTGTCAGGAACTGGAGGACCGTCGCTACTGGTAGAAACGCCTGGAGAAGAGTCGTGAAGGAGGCCAAGGTCCACGGAGGACTACAGCGCCAGAGGAAGAAGAAGAAGAAGTATCGTAAATACAGTCGCGCGGCTGTATCTATCATAAATACAGTCGCGCATAATCCTTATATACAGATACAAATTCTTACTTACTTAAGACTCTTCTCTACTTTTACATCTACTTATTTATCAATATGCCCGGTTATCTCAGTGGGTAGAGCATGCGAATCTTAATTTCAGGATCGTGGGTTCGAGCTCCATGCTGGTCAATATTTTTTGACGGCGTCGATGGCGTAGGGGTTAGCGTGGTAGGATGGTAATGGTTATTTGTGTTTTTTTACCCGAATTTAATTATTAGAGTGGTCTCATTTGACTAAAATTTGCCCAATGGAGGCCTTGTCATTGTCATTTTGTACCTTCTTAGTCTCCTTTTGCCCTTTGGCTGTGGGTATCCTTTTCCGAAAGATCCTAAAAGATGAACAAAAACCCTTTTTCGTTCATATTTAAGGATAATTTTCCAAAACAAAATCTTTTGTGAATAATGGAATTAATGAGTATATTAATACATACATCAATATATCTTGAATCACAGATTAGAATGGAAATGTTTAGCTATTTAGAGGTAAAGATTCGTGTGGTAGTTCAGCTTGAAAAACTGTTAATGGAACGGTTTTATGGAAAAATAATATTTGAGTCGCCTTGTATTCGAGGGAGGAATTGCTGAAGTTAATTTATTCAATTTTTAATACCACATAACCCTCAGATTAACGAGGAATTGTGCTGATTTTCGGGAGTGTCCCTTTTCCCCTGTCAGTAACAGTCCAGGTGGACTTTCTCTTGTAGAAACTTAATTATACCCATTCCTCTAATGTAGTGCGAAATCCAAAAATCTTTGAAATTTACTCTGGACGCTGGGAAGCCATTTCGTCTGAGTGAACAGGAAAATTAAACTCTGCCGACAACTTTTATTTGCTTTCAGCCGCTTTAAGCAGGTATCCGCAATGATGTGGTGAAAATCTGCTCCGCGAAATGCAGAAGTTAAAATGTTGGATGTGGAACGCTCATTATGATGGGTTTGATGAACCAGTCCTTAAATGCGGACCAAGCAATTATCCCAAAGTGCAGGGCCTTCCTCGTTCTCCTTGGCAAATAAAAGAAGGGTATGCACTTAAGGCCGAAAAGAAATAAAAATTCAACTTGTAGTCATTGATAGTAGCACTGAGATTTAAGGGACCATTACGTCTGCATCTCTCTTATTTCTTATTGGAATCTACGACTTCGATGGGCATAAGGAATTGGTTTTCATAGCAGAATCCCACCGTTCTGATTCGGATGTAGAGCGCGTCGCCAATTAAACGGGTGTTTACAAAGTCATAGTCCAATTTCAATACGCTGTATTTTAATGAAATTATAATGTACAAATATAATTCAAAATGAAATACACTTTAGGTAGATTTAAGTTTTTTTTTAAGATTGTTACTAATGTTCAATGTGTCCCCCTCCGCATGGCACACATCAACACGATAGCCGAATTCCTGCCACACTGAAGTTTGCATGTCTTGTGTGGACATGAAGGTTTGAGGTGTGATTTGATGGAACTTCTTAATAATCACAGAGAAAGAAAAACTCACTTTGTAGCGTCCACAAAATAAATTATATAATATTATTATAATATTGTGTGGCCGATAGTGAAGTGCCGAACGTCGCACAGTTGTAACAGACTTGCACTCATGGAACTTCAGAACGCAAAACGGTTTCTGTTGTGGGGTCGAGATCTTGAATGACACTGACGGGATTGTAGCTTCATGCGCATAATAGAGGCGTCTACCGGCAACACAAGAAAACTTAAGAACCTCCTTTTTCAAATAGTAGGTTGTTCATTGAAATGCCATAAACCGTTTTCGCACTACGAATTTCTGAAATCGGAGGAAGACTTTGTAAAGACCCTGTATAGCGCAAAAGTTGAATGAAAATGGATATCGAGTCTAAAGTGCATTACAAATAGAACAAAATCTGAAAGAGGTTTCTATAGAGCCTGATGAAATAGTTAATCAATTTTAGCTTAAGAAAAATTATATCACCAGTACTTCATGATATTTCTGTTTTCCCTGCTCTCTATCTAACTAATATCATTTGCGTAAATACAAATATAAACCTGTTATATATATTGGTATCATTATGCAAATTGAAGGAATATGATAAACTTGGTAGTATCCACAAGATGTTTATCACATGACATGTTTGGGGTACACAACTATCATTTGTGTATGCAGCCATTCCGCAATGTAGCCGAAACTGGTCGTGTAATAAACATCTTGTGGACACTACAAAATTTTTCTTAATCCTTTATAATATCTTTCCACGAAGCCTGGCCAGATAGGATAGAATTTGTTATGAAAATTGTCGATTTCCGCCGCTAACAACCGTGCGCGATAATCGAACATTTTAATAATAAAATACAATACTCTAATTAGCACAACTCAGGTAACAAGACATTTTAGGTCCAAAATTATATTTTAACCGAAGAACTTGGCTTCGTTGCGGCGTGACATCATCAGGTAAGAAGTTTGAGAGACGCTTTTTCAAACTCAATATTACGTAATATCTCATTTACAATAAAGATGTCTTATCACCGGAGACCGTATTACCTTCAGTTTTTTGAAAGCGTCTTTGGTATACATTTTTATTTCTAATGGAAGATAACACGTCAGAAAATGAATAATAGGTGCAAGGAAGTAATTTGATAATTATAAAGAAACGAAATACAATTTCCGAATTGTGAAACAATTCTAAGGAAACGAAATATAAAATTCCAGTGAAATATCTAAGGAGAACATTTACATTCCATTTATCTTCATTTTCTACTATTTCTTTAATTCATGGCTGTGACGAGATAAAGGGTAAATTGGACAGCCAGACGTGCCAAATTTCTGGCTGTGATGCCTCTCCTACAAGATTGAATTGCAAAATACCTTTTCGGTAAAATCTTACATGGGGTATTAAAAACGCTCCATTTCATAATTTGGACATAATTTCCAAAAATTCCATAATTTCCACTTTACAAAGAAAACGTACTGAATATTATTCTTGCTGTGGTATTCTGAATATTACGTACTGAATATTATTCGTGTGTATTACTACTAGGTAAGCAAAAGCTAAATCTTTCAATTCCAAGTTTAAGTAGTAATATAAGAAACGAAACCAGTTGCAGTTATTATTAACACGCTGTGCTTCAGATATGAGAAACAAATTTCGTGTAATATTGAAATAGACGATATAATGCTACTTTAGTACGATTACTCACGAGATAATGAATTCTGCAACATCTAAATATGAATACCCAGCTACAAATACCTCAAAGTTTCCGTACCCCAATCCCCTAAACCAAACTTTTAATCTGATCACCCTACTATGATAACAGTTATAATTTTGATAATTTTTCATCTCTATAAAAAGTATTCATATGGTCGTTGTGCAGCAGTTAAGTTTTCCTTTCTTAGTTTTCCAAAGCAAGGAAAGCAAAGAAAAAATTCTTCAGTCCTCATATCCTAGTAAGCCTCATTCTCGATTCAGAGCTAATGGAGTAGGGTTTGAAGTTAAAATCTGTCGTATGGCTGAATACTCAAAGCACAGATCCATTATTTTCAATTCTCTGAAACACTGACACATGTTGCTCTACTATCCCTCCTTTTATCTCATATCACTTGATGAAATCGGCATTTTTAAACAGAATGGAAAAATTTTAAATATCTTTCTTAACTTTCTTCGTAAATTCATTTCTTTCTTACAGTTCGATATTCAATACTTATTCTCTTACGGCTGCATAACTTTTTCTACCTGTGAAGTAACATCATTGTATTTACAGGCATAATAAATATTATTTCAATAGCTTGAACTTTTTCCCTCCTTAGGCTCCACGTTTTGCTTGCGTGCTATATCGTATGAGAACATTAGGGAAACTATTTTTTCGTAAAATTTCTCGCAAATATCGTGTGATTTTTCCAAAAATTATTACGGATGGACCGACATTTTAAACCTTAGTCATTCTTCCGCCCTTTCCTTGTCTTCTTCATATATTGCAGTGTTCTAAATAAACTTAACACCCAATAAAGGCATCATCCTTATCGTCTTAATTATATTGCGAATTGTATGCTAAATACGTATATGTCTTGAAATATTAATATTTATTGCCATATGTTTTGTAATATCTTTTCTGTAGTTTTAATTTTTTTATTAAAATTCAGTAATAACTAATACGAATAAAAGAATTGAAAAATTAATTTTCTTGCTCATTCTATAAAGGTTGATTATGAGTACACACACGTTTATCCTAGTTCACGATCCTGAATAAATTTTATTATCCTAAATCAATCGGTGAAATAAAATTGCTCTTGTCACTTTCAATACATGCCACATGCAGTTACTTTCCTATGCAATTCTAGATTCAAAGCGAACGAGTCTCCGTCAACCGAAACTTTCACCGAAACCGAAAGCACGATCACTCGTCGAGTCATGAATTTTTCCCTTCGTAGAAAGGTTAAGGAAAAACAGTGTGACAAATACAATCAAAATTGGAGCAATTACTTTTGAAGGAACTGCAATCACTCGGAGGAAAACTGGACAAAATTCTATTTATANGAGACGTGAAGAGACCAAGAAGAAGACCAAGGGACCGATGGAACAGAGACATCATTCAGTATTTAGGGGTAACATGGCAACGAGAAGCTCAGAATAGCGAGAATTGGAAAGCGCTTGGAGAGGCCTACATCCGACGTCGGATTGAAAATGGCTGATGATGATGATGATGATGATGATGATATATATCTCTGTGGACGGGACTGTAGCCTCACGCGTATAATAGAGGCCTCTACCGGCAACAGAACAAAACTTTTTCAAATGCCATAAACTGTTTTCGCACTTTTTTTTCGGACGAATTTTTGAAATCGGGCGAAGACTTTGTAAACACCCTGTAGATTCCGCTAAAGCTTAAGGCTCTCTGATGCGCGGTATGGAGGAAACAGATTTTGGATGGGACTGAGGGCAATCCGAGACAAGGAAAACATAGGGTAATGCTGAGTAACAGCTACTCAAAACCTCACGCGAATCATTGTTTCATAGAGGACTAATCCAAACAAGTTTTGTCCTTTGCCGAACCCCCTCCGGGAAACTCTGTTAGATAATAGACTAATCCAAACAAGAATTAATCCATTGCGGAGGTGACATAAGCTTCCCCGGCCCTTTTATCTGGACGAGGGTAACAGATCTGTCAAGATTTTAACTCTATACCACTCGAATTAGTAAATTTGCTGCGAGTCTTGTGACACTGATTAAGGACAGAATGTTCGAATGTTTTAGAAGCCTCAACAGACTGAGAAAGCTTACGTACAATTACAAGATAAAATTGTGCCGTTTCGTTGCGATTGAGTATTGTAGACCGTGAAATAGCCGCAGAACTGAAATATGTTCTGGTTTCGGTGTACCTTGGTTCAAAATGTCCTCAACATGAATTCATATCTCAATTGAAGCCACCAAAACAAGTTAACAATATAAAGCTATTAAGTGTATCTTTTACTCCTACCGTATGGAATGCTGCTTGTGTAGCCTCACCGCCAGTCCAGTCCAATATAAAGCTATCTTTAATGATAAGTAAGAGCCTTTAAAATACATTGCATACTATGCTTGCGGAAAAGGTAAATTAACGAATTTAGGGGAGTTCGATTAAACATTCAATAGCAGAAAGCACCCATGAAGGAGCGATTTCCTGATATGGTGATTTTCTTCGACTATTCTGGTTATACATTTTAGAATGATTCCAACCTTTGAAGTATATAGCATCAAAGTTGAGATTCGATGAAACCCCTCACACAGTTATTTTTTCCTAGATCTCTTCATACGCCGTCTTTTACAATTTGGGTATGAAAAATATCGAACTAAGATTCTCAGCTAGTATACTCGTATTTTAACTTTATTTGTCTTCATGCGTTATCGTCAATGAGCATTTCGCATAAGAAGAGTTCGTGTAAATGTATTAGAGATCACCAAACCTCAAACCATTGCAATCCAAGAGTAGGCATCCTATGTATTGACTAAATACGTTACTAATCGCATTTTATAATATATTCAGAATATACGTTGTGGATATACTAAATACAGTGGTACCTTGGTTAACGAAGGTAATCCATTCCAAGATAGCCAAAACCTTATTTTCCAAAACGCGATTTCTTTTGAAATATAATGGGATATTGATAACTGTACCCGAACTGATATTTGTATTGCTTTCCCTCCTGATATCTATATAATTAATTGTAAGTGTCAAATAAATCATTAAATTCACTTAAGTAATGTACGTTATAATGTACGTAATATATGTTAAATTCATGTAAGTATGATACGCGTGCTCTTTTATGTTTGCCACAGAAATATTATCGATAGCAAAATGAATATTTTACAGCATAGTTTTTATTGCCAATATTTAAAGAGTTCTTTTGATTATCAGGAGCTCATACCGGCGATTTTCACAAATGGACCAATGATTAACATGTCAAGGACTGTTTGCTTTTGCCTCTCAAGAAATGTATTTCTGAAAAACTGCGTACACTTCGATTATATAAGTATACTATGTATAAATTATCGTAATTATGATTCAAAATATTCATATATTTATATCTATATTTGAGTTATACGTCTGATTTATCAAGAGTTTTTGATAAGCCACGTCTTTAATCAAGATATTTTTTTCTTATAGTCCTTAACCAAGTACATCATTATATAAAGCCGTTGTTAACAAATATCCCTCTATTTAAATTTGCGCACATATTGCGCATATTATCTTGATTAAGCTATTTGGATTTTTAAATTAAATAATATACACATTAATATCGTGGAGGGGGTCGTAAATTCGGAAAAATATTACCTAATAAATTAGGACTTAATGAAACATTGAGCGATGCGTATTTATTGTGTGTTATGGCTCAAGGTTAAATGTAATCACAAAAAATAAAATTGCTTTCATTCGACTCGACTGAAAACGAAAAAAAAACTTTAAAAATTGAAATCATCCTCTAATTTGCATGGAATTCAATTCCGAAATTTTCATTTATCCCCTTTGGTTCGAGCGCACCTCAATTACATTGCGTTAAGCCCCAGTAATTCTAAATGCGTCACGAGTGTTGCATTCGAATTTTATTGAAACTTAATACTTGATGTCTTTGGGGATTAATCAGCCGTAAACGTTCCCATGGAAACCGGTATTCGTCCGTCCGGGGAATATTTCGAGTCTCACTCATCTTTTGCAAATCTGACACGTATACGCTGATTATTCGACGCCGAAAATGTAATGCCGAAAAATTATTCCTGGAATCAGTTTTTACACACACGTTTCCAATGGAGCAGCACGCAGATAACCCTAGCGTAAATTGCCCTCCATCGACAGTTTTGTTTTCATACTCCATCGGGTTAGGGACTTGCGTAACTCGATTCTCCGTCTCCTTTTTATCATATCGGTCCCTTGATTTCCATCCTGCCATCCTTTCCTTTCACTTTCGTCCCGTTTCGCTACGGAATAAAAAGGCTGTCGGGCAAGCGGAGGAATAGTTCTCCCTTCGTCCGAGTCGTTCCGAGGGCGCTCGTGAGTTTCGTGTGATAAGAAACCCCGTTTATCTCCGTTGGTATTCCTACACTTCGTAGGCATTTCCGGCCGGGACAATTTCCTACTGTTCCAACTCGCGGAACGCCTCGCCGCACGAATCACGCGGCAGTGACTGATCGGCGGTGTATTATTTCGCGTTGTCTGAACGAAATCGAAAGTGTTTCTTGCGAATCCGAACCCTCAGTCTTTGTTTTTACCTGCGTTTTCTCTCTCCGCTCTGTGCTCTCGGAGAGGAAAAAGAATGTCGTCGGAGAAAAAATGGGCCTCGAGAATTTCGGCTGGAATAATATTTCGATAACTATCACAACGTTTCCGGAAACACGGCTTTTTTGAAGAACAATTTTTTTGTCGTAGGTTCCGAAAGAGGAAATTTCAACCGTATCGTTGCCGGTTTTTTGGTGATTGAATTCGGAAGAGATCTCTGAAAACGGCATTGTTTTATGGTGTTTAGAGTCGCGCCCAACCTATCTGCCTCCCGGGTACGAACATAATTTTCCGCCCCTTAAAATTCAATACCAAAACCATACATTTCCTAAGTTAAAACTATTTTGTAAGACTGAATAACCGGTGTTTTATGACTCCATTCCCCAGCTTACATTGGTCACAAAACATCAGTAGTAATTAGTTAAACATATTCCGTCTGCTGACATAGTGAATGGTCATTATGAGTCAATAGTTCACATTGTTTTTGGGTGTCATTATCTCAGTAGCAACAGTCTCCGGAAGTGTCAATAAAACGCGGAGGAAATAAGGAAAGACTCTGATCACAACTCTAGCAAATATATATTTCGAAACCTGAGGAGTATTTATTTTTAGTGCCAGAATCTCTTAGGTCTTTTTATATCCACATTTATTCGCATTTTCTTTTCTCTTTAATTAACGACTATATGGAATATGACGATGAGTTTGGTGGAAGGGGAGGCTTTTAGTCTCAATCTCGCCCAAATTAAGACGAATAGTATTATTATTATGTGACAACACCCTTTTATCGAATCACTGATGTACTTACGCCTTAATACGTAAAGTTCCTGCGAAGGATTCATGCGAGAACCGATGTATACTCGTCGCTACAACACTTCACTCCTTTTCTATGGTCACAGAGTATTTTAATTGATTACTCATTAGCGAACGACTTCCTATTGACTTTAGATAATTTTCCTAGTTCCTAGAAAATGCGCCAATCCTCGCGGAGAAGCCAGGGTCGCTTTTATTTTGCGGTACCAGGGGGTTATGTCGTAACATACAATAAATTATACTTCTGATTACACACGTTAGATGTAGAAAAAACATCTTTCGTTATGATCCTGGATGGCACGCGTAATGGCGTTTTACCGTAATTGCGAACTGCGTAATTTTTTACCTCCCTTCCCTCTCGCTTAATTTGATACGCTTGATTGAATTCTCTGGGATTGAAAATGATGAAGCCCGAAGGAGACTGACCGAATTCATTCTCAATTTCTGTTCCATGGCATCTCTCGGTTGAAATTGCCCGGAGTTTATTAGAGGAAGTTCCCTGCTGTATCTAATCTCCTATGTCCGTTTATGACGATATCGTGCATTGCCCAAGGCGCTCCACTTCCTTTGATTTTTGAAAATCGTCCGTGTATCTCGAAAAATATTAACACGGTCAGTTGCTCGGAGTTCTCTCCAATTAACATTCTGCTTTACAAAAGAACGTTGTTTAGAGTTTAGAATGGAAATGGCAATTACTCTTCGCCCTAGGCGCCCATCACATAACTGCGAATTGCTTGGAAATTGATCCATCATCATTTTTGCGTATGATCCCCCCTCCGGCCGTTCAATCGGAAAGCACGGGTTTCATCGGAGAGGTTGCTCTTGGAAGTCAGATCGTATTCATCTCTTTGTGAATCGATGGGCCCTAACACGACTGATAGCGCCGTCGCGGCAAAGATCACTCAGGGCGTTGTATCTACAAGCATCCGCTTCGGATTTATGGTAATTCCGGAATCTCTATTCTAGGGCCTTGCAAATCACTGTCGTTTGAGGGTCCGGAATGCCCTTAATATGCATCGGAACAGCACGGCGAAGTTTGCCCGAGCCGCCCCGTGTCGCAACATGAAGAGGGCACTGGCAGCCGATCCACTTTCTAAAGTGAAAATGTTGCTAGGGGCTAATTAAATGCTTATCGCTACTAACTAAGACTCTGTTTCCGCTCTCCTCTTCCTCGTTCGAATGAGTGATGTGTATTTTCTAGTTATACTTTCACCGCTTCTTGAATGTGCGATTCCAGGTAGGCTTTGCTAAAATGGTAGCTGAAAAACAGGAAAAACGTATTCGCAATAAAAATTTCTGCAGCACAGCGACTAAGTATTTCTAGAGTACATGCGCGAAGGAAACACTTCTTATCTAAAAATTAACCTGTTAACTTATTTTTAGGCATTTCGGTGATATTGCGTAGTCGTTGAGATTTCTCGATTCTCCCTACGATTGCTGATTTCATCACGGTATAGTTTATAGCGCATACTTTAGAACCAATTCGTATCATCTTAATGGAAAAAGTATGTATTATCTTTCTTGTTATATTACTATAGACATGTATGTCGTAACAAAGCAGATAACTGAATCAATTACTATAATTGTTGCTTTCAAATAGTATAATCAACTTTAACAATAGAATGTATAAATTGTAATAAACAAAATAATCAACTTGTAATCATTGCATAACTCTGAAGGGGGTTCTCGGGTAGCCAAGTGGATAGCGCGTTTGACTTCGGTGAAAGCGGACCGGGCTCGATTCCTGGTGGGGGACCACAAAATTACCTCAGTTGGAAAAGCACAACAACAGTAATAATTAATTACGTGGTAGTAATAATATATACGTAATACTACTTCATAACCGTGAAGTTTTCTTCGTCGACGACGAAAGATGATCATTAATCAATTCCGTCACGTTCTCTTTCTATATCTTCCTTGTTGTTTTTTCTGTTCGTCACTGCTCATTGTTTTGCATACATTTCTTGATGAATAAAAAAAGTTTTCAATACTATTTTGGTACAGGATAGAGGAAACTGTATCTTCACTCACTCTTGTCCAATCCTGTTCACTTCTTGCATTTCTCCATTATAATACTACTCAACATTTATTTACCTTCCGCACAACGAAGGATTCGCTCAGGATTTTCGGATCTTTAAACGATATTCTCTTTGCTGTATTCAGTTGCCCATAGCATTTGGATGTAAAAGATATGCCTAACAATATGAAATCATGTGACAATATGAAAGGGGAGTATAATTGAAGCTGATTAATGGAATTTATTTTAGGCTGTTTATTATCAAATGCTACGAAAAAGTGTTATGCATGGGGTGATTGTGTTGGACCTACGAGGAGCTGTTCTGCATTATGGTTCATTGAGGTATCAAAATACTTCATCCCTAACCTTACTTGATGTGCCTCATAACCTTTCCAAAGGTTTTAGTAGCCGATGGTTGGGTCCTGCTACAATATAGTGATGAATGAAAAATTTTCATTTTTCTTTCGATACGGGAAAAATGTATCTTTTATGTGCTTTTGTCTCAGTCGTGATCATGGCTGAGATGATATGAAAGCTACTTAGGCATGAGTCACGCTGAATAATGGCATTAATTAAGGTTTCTCCTTATGCAATGTCTCGAAAAGTGTTACTCGCAAAGTCAATGTGCTTCACCAACTTGTTCTTGGGCTTGTTCTGCTTATAGCATTCTGGCTCAGTGAGCTGAGCAAGGGAAAACTACCTCACTCCTCCAATTGTCTATTAAGCCTTATTTCCCTCTTCTAGCTCTTCGTAGCTGATGCTAGAGGGGATGAGGTCGCAACCGGCCTTCGAGCCGAATACTTTCCATACAGCTGATGGTGGAAGATCCAACCAGCTTTCGGGCTGTTGACTTTACTGACATACAGTCATGTTTCACATTGTAAATTTTGTAACAGGAGAACGAGAAATGCCCTTTAAAACAACGCGGATCTCTCATTATTCAAGTGGCGCTCGAGTCAGAGAAGTACTTCACATCGATTGTGTTTCATTCGTTTACTTCCTTTCTTTAGTCATCATGAGAGACCAATTTTGTCAGCTATTCCATAATTCAGTTGGAGAAACTATAATCGCCTTTCTTTCTTGATTCTCCTCATCGACAATTCCGTATTTCGCACTGTACTTCTAAAACTCTCCGAGGAATAAAGCAGTCTAGACACTTCGGTTCTTCGCACCGTCCGCGGTAAAGAGGTCATTTTTTCTGGAGTAACTTCCCCGAATTTCTGAGATGAAACATTTAGCAGGCGTGTGCTCCCCGTTGGAATGTCTGTTGACGTCAGCTAACCATCCAAGAACGGTCCAAGGTTTAATTAAGGAGTTATTTTTTCACCTTGCGGGTCCAACTCTGGGTTGGAATCCACAATAATGACAAAATGAAATGTGGAGAGAATGGGAGTTGATCGCGAGAGTGGCGTGTACACGCTCTCGCACGGAAGAGTCCCATCTCGAGAAAGAGGAGAGGCGTGCGAAGAGTGCGCCGGAAGTGCCCCTGACCTCTTATCAAAACTCTCGGGAATTCCGACGTCCAATTAAACTCCACCTCTGTTGTATTTTTGGAAGTTTCTAGCTCTTCTCTCGGGTCTCGAGTGAACGTTAAAAGCGTAACGGGTTACGTATCCATGGGCGAAATATGTGTTTCCGGCATTTGATGATTGTAAAGCCCGTGGATGTTAGCCCGTGTTGGCTATCAAAGGCTGGTTGCCTTGATGAGATCATCAGCTGCCGCGTAGTCAGACTACTAGTCGTCTTGCCCGCAAATTCTGTCGGAAAACGGTGTGGGACTAGCCTACGACAGGGGTTTCGAACTCAGCACTGCTACGGGCCTTTTGCTACCAAGTTAAATTCACGCGGTCCTACTGTATGTACTTCTACATACAGAGGTGTTTCTAATTCTGCTTCTCAATGTTTTTTTTAGTGTTGATATGAAAAGTGTTACTCATGGAGTCATTGTGCTTCACTAACGTTGGCTTGTTCTGCTTACACCATTCTGGCTCAGTGAGAGAAGCAACGACAAACTACCTCATTCCTCATCTTGCCTAGTAAGCCTCATTTCTCTCTCCTCACTCTTCGTAGCTGATGGTAGAAGGGACGAGGTCCCAATCGGCATTCGGGCTGAATACTTTACTGGCATAAAGAAGAGTAAATTTATAGGAATTTATCAATCTATCCCTAGGAAAAACGGATATGAAAAAGTATAGCAGGACCGGGGCTCTAACCCGGGCTTTCTGCTGCTCTGATAGCTGAATGGCTAGAGCAGAGCAGTCACCCGAAAAGCGGAAGACTCGGGTTCAAGTCCCGGTCCTGCCAGACTTTTTTCATGCCCGCCTTCCTTTGGTCTTTTCCTAGATGTACACCTTTTCCTGTAACATCACCAACCTCCCTTTCCTCATGAAATCAATATATTTTGTTCCGCTGTCGAGAAACTTTGATTAGGTCAAAGAAAATATGTCACATATTGGAAGGCTCCATTAGAGTGAACTTTTTTTCACTCTAATGGAGCGTTTTAATATGTTTAATATTAATAATTACCACAAGGTTAGCCCTGAGTCTGTATCGTTTGAAATATGTCACTAATAAACTATCCAAAGGAAGGCTAGAGGTGATAATAGACGCACATATAACTGGTATAATTTGTTGGTCGATTGACTTAAGATATTATTGAACATGGGATATTTACTAATAGATTTGAAATGTAAGTTGTTTATTGCACTGTCTTGCTGGAAACTTACCGTTTGTCTCCAGCTAGCTTCTCAAGATTCGGAGGTAATAATAGTGAACATGCTGCACGCAGGAAATATTTGCATCGGTTAGTCTTGATGTGTGAGTTGCTTCATTATATTTCAAGCACGAAAATCATTGTCTGCGTGAGTATTTAATTCATAAGCAGCATAGAAATCGTGCGGAAAACTGTGTAATCTCATTGTTTTTCCGATGTAAGTGCGATCGGAAAAATAATCTTGAGAAAACTAGTAAAATATTTTTTACCTAATGTCATGGTGCATAGCTGCGAAACTATATGGGTGTGAAACGTGGACCTTATGAAAGGAAGACACCAAAAGAGTAGAGGTATACGAGACGTGGGTATGGCGTACAATGGAAAGGGTAAGTTGAATCGCTATAAAACAAACACAAAAGTACTAGAGATGGTTGAAGAAGAGAGGATTTTTATCGAAGTAATTAAACGCCGACAGAAGAAATGGGTGGGCCAGATATTGATGGGAGAGGGATTGCTAAAGAATGTTATTGAGGGAAGAATACATACAAGGGAAAAGGCAGAGGGGAAGACAGAGACAACAGTTGTTAGATGGCGTAAAAGGAGGAGTTTGTTACCTAGCAACGAAAGAAATGGCGACTAGTGGAGAATATCAGAGCACATGAACCTACCGAAAAGTAGAAAACTTTTGATGATGATAGCTGCGAAACATGGACCTTGGCGAAGGGAGATAAAAGTTATAATAATGCGTTCGAAATGTGACATGGAAGAGATTGGAGAAGATCCATTGGGCGGACAAAGTAAGAAATGAAAAGGTTCTGGACTGGGTAAGAGAGGAGAGAGAACTCATATACACAATCAGGGAGAGAGAGAAAGAATTGATAGGTCACATTTTAAGAGGGAAACAGCTTTGGAAGGATTAGCAGAAAGGCGAAAGAGAAGAGGAATAAGGCTTTAAAATGATAGATTAAATAAAAGGAAATGGAGTATATAAGGAAGCCGAGGAACAGGCCTGGGACAAAGACGAATGGAGGTAACGCCGGTGTACAGGACCTACTAGGCAGATTACCATATGATTATGAGAAGAAAGAATGAAAAGAGAGGTTTCAAGCCGAAAAGGTGATAGAACTAAGCTCACAATAAATTAACCAAGTCCAGGGGCACATAATTAATCCGATAGTATGGGTATTTATTATGGAATTATATAAATTAAAGAGTCGGTTCTACCATTTTATTTCGTTCAATTGCGAATATGGCGAACACGCTCATTGTTGTGTCTTTATTATACGTAACATGATAACTAGGAAACGCAAACTGACAATAATATGAAAACCGAAGGCCGATGTTGGCATGATTGTGGCAGCATAACACTACGCAACCGTAAGGCGTCTGACTCTCTGAAATAATCGAAACAATGAGTCGACTGATGATAGTGCCTCAGGCAGTTAAAGGGTGAGGCGACCGCCTACAGGAGCAAGCCTGAAGCAAAATAATGGTGCGTCATGCGTGATTATCGAAGAAAGACCTCTAACAATAAATATTGAAACTTTGGAACGGTTCGTCCGGTATGAAGATGAGGAGAGGGTGAATGAAGTTTTATTCAGTGAGGTGGTTGTGATATCCGTCAGTATTAAACTACGCTTCTGAAATGTATTTCTTAACATGCTACGTTTGCAGTGCAGCTCTCAGAAAAATTAACAATCGCCAAACAATTCATCGCTCCGATTAATATAAGGACAAGTTACAATAATGTGCGTTGAAATTGTGGAAGTCGAACAACAATGGAGGAGACAATGACGAACTTTTCTGCAACTTAATTCCGCCTCGGGGCAGCCACACGACCAAGACCGACAATACCCAGTGATTACTGTTTCTCCCGTGACATTCTCCTCTTCGAGTTTGTGTAATTTCTTGCATACGTAATCTCTTCATTTGCTGTACTTTTGCTTTTTCAAAAGTTCTCGTAACAATTATTTGCTGGAATACTACCAACTCAAACCAGAGGTCATTCGATGCGCGTACACGGTGAATTATTTTTCGCTGAAATTTCCCTGCATCTCATTATGAAGATTCACACGAAGTTTTGCTCAATTTTTTTGGCTCAGAGCCTTAACCTTTAGAATCTTGGTTAAAATTCTTCTTATTTCTCCGCCGGAGCTATGTAGTGATATGACCTTCATTGATTCGAAGGAAATGAACGAAAATGTATCAAAAATCGTATTTGAGTTAAGGAAATGGCAAGCAAAATTTCATTGTCGTGGTAGTTATTTGGTAATGGAAATATGTATACAATTGAGTGTGTTTCTCGTGCCTGTTATTTACTTAAACATAATAACTACCAATAGCGCATGGCACGGCTTGTATTAACCGAGGACTGCAGTACTTACACGTGTATTCAGTTGAAGGATAAACAAGTGTGAAAATGGTAACATGGCTGGGACTCAAACCTAGGTCTCCCACTTTCTGGGCAGTTATTCTAACCACTAAACTGCCATGCCGCGTCTCTTCCACGTTGTTAAGGAAATTCTTGCTTTGTTTCCCTTGGGGATATTTCCCCATAACATCGCTTTTCGAGCCGGCTGCCTCGACGAGGACCTCTGGCGGTAGTTGTTGCCACTATGTGGAGCACCTCTTGCCTTGCTCAGAGAAGTTTGAAGGTACGCGGCGTGAATTTTAGTGGTTAGAATACCAACTCAGGAAATGGAAGACCTGGGTTCGAGTCCCAATCATGTCGCTGGTTTCCACATCTGTAT
The DNA here is from genome assembly GCA_000376725.2 of Ladona fulva. Taxonomy (NCBI): domain Eukaryota; kingdom Metazoa; phylum Arthropoda; class Insecta; order Odonata; family Libellulidae; genus Ladona; species Ladona fulva. The sequence goes on from KZ308156.1 coordinate 1,712,176, forward strand.
ATCCTTGGGTTGTAAGGCGCACACCTCTATGTGCAAAGAATAACTTCTTCCTTGTGATATTCACTTACTTTTAATATTTTCCTCGCTATTTTTACCCGGAAAATTATTAACAGTTATTATTGATCGTTGCTTCAGATCCTACGTGTACCTCAAAAACAAAAGTCATCTTTTAAAAATTTCAGCGATTTATTTTTCTGTTTAATCAAGTATTATCGCCTTCAAGTATTTCAATTATTTCACCTCTTATCCCTGTTAGTATACACTCATGATTCTATTTCTTGTTTCACTTTGATTTCATTTCTCCCGCCAAATATTTAGAAATGTCTTTATACCGGGCGAGATTGAGATTAGAATGTCTCCTCTTACATCTAACCCCTTGTCATTTTAAAAGTGGGTAAAAATAGAGAAAAAATAGCAATGAAATTAGAAAAGAATGAAACTAGAGAGCGGAGTTTTTAAAACTAAAGTCGTAAAGTCGTAAAGTCGTAAACTCAGGAAAAAACGTCTACTGCAGGAAAACACCCACAAGAAGGAGGGTGTGAAAAACCTACGAAACCTATGGATAGTGATAGCTAAATTTTAAACTAAAAATTCAAAGAAAATTATTTTCCGTAACCTGAAAATAAGACATTAACAATAAAAGGGAAAAAAGCGTACAGTGGCGTGGCAAAGTTTCCACACCAGAAGGCATTGAGTATTGAAAAATTAAATAGGAGCAATAAAAAAATAAAGTTAAAAATATACGATACAAAATTAGAATACAGTATATATCGTTACAATGCAAAAATTGATAAAAAGCCACGGACGTGTGATCACCGAATATGGATCGTAAATTGCATAAAAAATGACAAAAGCGCTACAATAAAAGTTTCTCTCGTATTAACTAAAATAAAAATCGTGGTAAGAGAGAAGCAGAATATATGGCAGGATATTAATTTGTAATAATATATCGTGCTATCGATACCCAAATATATCGTGCTACCTTTATTGAAATTGGTCTCCTATGAAATTATTTATTCTCCTGTTTATGTATTTTTCTCTGTCCTAATATTAATCATTGATTGCTTTTTCAGGTGCCGGAAAACGCATCCCGGGCCAGTAGTGCATTTAAGTGACAACCCAGTTGATGCTAGTAAAGTAAGTAGACAGTTCTTGAAATGCAGCTAAAGAATTATCTTCTCCGTTTTAATATAATTCGCAAAAATGTCGACTTTGAATGTACTGGGTCGATTTTATTGGCATCGAGTGTTCAGAAAGACATAAGGTCTCTTGAAAGTGCATCGTTATCGTGTACTTCCACAAGAAGGAAAACGATCCTATTTTTTTTCTTATCCAAGTTTTAATTCTGTACAGTTCGTTCGATGATTTAAATACCCTCTTGTGTGAGTCAAATTACTTTGAGTATGTTTTGTACAGTATGATTGGACAAATCCATTTTTTATGTTTACATCTTTAGTCGATTTTCAATATAACTTTTAGCCGCCGCCCCCGTAAATTGCTATTGTATATTTTGCAAGGGACCG
>KZ308156.1:1713846-1724473 GCA_000376725.2 Ladona fulva
ACCATATATGTTAGTTGTAAGTTGAATTTATTTGAGTATTTTTTTATACCTATGACTCAGAGGTTAGGTGTAAGAGAGGCCCATTGGGCCTAACCTCGCCGTAAGGGTAAAATAAATAAATAAATCCCCTTCTGCCATCACTCATGGGGTAGAACGTGGCGTCGAACCTGGGACCATTTGGAAGAAAGCTCATTATCTCAATGGTTTTGAGATTCAAAAATAAATATGTGCAAATATTCAGTTTTTTCCAAAAGGCATTTCCGAAGGGTTATTAAAATCCTCCATTGTGTGAAATATCCCTTGAGTAAGGCATCTCTTTGGTGAATGGTCACTGGGTGAAACGTCTCTTGAGAGAAACGCTTTTTGGTGAAACTCGTCGGAACACTCTGTAGCAAAAAAAAAAACAAAGCAAGAATTTTATATTGAAAAGGCAAGAAATTCATTAAAAATTACGGGCGAATTTTGTTAACTTTTGCTGAAATTGTCCTGTTTGTGTAAGCATGCTATTTAAGACAAAAATAAGGTATTTCATTTATTGAATGCATAAGGTATTGCATTTAAAAAAAGGCAGAAATTTTGAAGATAAAGGTATTGTATTGCTAAGCACATAGTTATGATAGTCTTGCAGTTTACAGATCCTTTTTGTTACGGTACAGCGTAATTTAAGTGATGATTGACTACGTGATAGTCAAAGAAAAATAAAGAATTAATTTGACGGAATCTGAAATAGGGTTATAATGAATGAAGTGATGAAAAGTGGAAAATTTCATCGCTTTATATCTTTATTTTTCCAGGATGGAATCCACTTTTGGATGAAATGTTCCCTCAAAAGACTCAGTTAACTCGTTTTTAAGATATCGAGAGATGGCGGTTCATAAAAGTTATAACTTACTATCGAATTTTTAATTATGTGCCCTTGGAATGTGTTAATTTATTGCGAGCTTAGTACACAACGCATATCAATAATTTTTACACCAAAGTAAAGGTAATTTTTTATTCTTTGTTGATGTTAACGATGAACTAAATTTACCGCGAAGAAATATTTAAACTAAGGTACGTAAAAAACGGCCATTTTTGCGAATCTCGGCTTTTTCGCGATGTATAAAATTCATTTGCAAGGAAACGGCACAACTTACGGCAACGCAATTTCATCCAGAGATGCATAAGAGCAACGTCAGTCTGATGAGCTTTTAAAAATTTCCTAATATGTATTTTATTGTTGTTAATCGGCGTAAAAGTTTAAAATCTATCCAGTCCTAGAGTTTTGATCTCAGGAAAAATTGATTGCGCCGTCGCATTCCCGATATTATTAACACATTTTCTATGATCCAAAAATAAGTATCTTTTGTAAGTTAATGAGCTTAATTGAAAAGATTACTATCTCTGGTCCGAGGGGTAAGCAACGTTGCCACATCTGCTACTAGCGAGCGAATTACAAATAGTTTCACAGAAATTTTTTTAATTCTAATAATTGAGACATCATTTTAAAAATCCGATAGTAGTTCAGTAGCATGTTTTAGGGAAGGGTTCAAGAAGACCAAAGTAGAATTTATCAAATTATAGAAAGGGTAGTAGTAGTGTTGTTAAAAGTGCTTCGACAGCTTAGGTCATGTCACACGTAGGCCCCCACCAGGAATCGAACCCGGGATCGCTTTCAACGAAGTCGAACGCGTTGCCCACTTGACTATCCGGGAACCCATATTAGAGAGGGATAGAGGAATATAGTGAAACGGGTTTTCTGTATATTCAGGCGTTAAACATGGAAAGCCATTAGTCATGAAAGAACTTGAACTTTGTATATTTCCTCCCATTTTTCATCTGTGATTATAGACGTCCTTTATACATACACTATCAATGCACGCGTATAATAAATGGGATCTACTTATTAGGGATAAGGTTCGAGAAGACCCAATTTGCTAATGACCGAAAAAACTCGAATTTTAAGCTTCTTTGTTAAATTTTATATTCTTCGGTGTGTAAAAATAAATTCATGCAAAATAATTGGTTTATTTTAAGCTTTGGGAGTGACGCTTAATGATCATTCCGCCCAGGGCGCCGAAACACCTGAGGCCAGCCCCTGGCCCCAGTTCTGTCGTGTTTTCTAAAGAAAGGATCGTGCAGCCTTCACCACGGACAACCCTGGTGCTCCTTTGAACCCACCGCCCTTTAACGTTAAAACCCAATCTAATGACGCAATTGTTGCCCCCACATTGTTCGCGCTCTTGCTTCTGTTTCTCGGTTGAATGCTTCCGCTTGATTTCAAGAGACGGATACCAAGTTCTCAAAGCATTAGGCCTCCATTATGCGTGGCAATTAGACTCAATTGAATGAGGATTCCGCTGCCTCTGGTAATTGAAACGTCAGTTTCAGTTTTGGAAGGAACATCAATTACCGAATTTTATTGTTTCGGATACATGCGTCGACCCAGCTTAGTCAGTAGTCGGCGTGTAACGTTTTGAAAAGAGCGGTTGTTCGCTTAGTGGCGAACGCTTTTTAATTAATTGACCGATCCATTAACGCGTTCCGCAGAACCCAGAATGTAAGAAGTTGCTCCTTGAATAACCGATTTTTATATTTTTAGGGTATTTTTTTATTTTTGCTATTATATCTCAGGTGCTGGCTAAATTTTGAAACCTCGCGAAGTACATTTCGTGATTTTAATCTTTGAAACTTTTTACTTCGTTCAAAATTTTAATCTTGGAAAGTGTGTTAGATATCGCTCGCCAGTATCTTAAGATTCTTCCCTCACTAGTCTCTAATTGTTGAAAGAGGATTTTTCCAAATTAGGCCTTGTTACCCCTCTCAAGCTATTCAAATTTCTCTTCTGGAATTAAAATTCTTTTCTGAACGAGAAATGACGTTAAGGAGGAAAGTTGCCAGGTTTTAGATTGGAGCTATTTTCATTGTGCAGAGCAAATATTACCTAGAGCAACTCGACATGTAAGCGTTTCATTTGTGGAAAAATTGCCTTGCATACTACTTTTCAATTACGGAAGCTTAGCTTAGAGGAAAGCAAGAATGGCAATTTCATGCGAAGCTATGATTTGTCTCAGTGCATGCGGTATCAATTCTGAATTCTTTACCTTTTCCGCGTTTCTTTTAACTTATTTCTTATGTATCGGTTACTTTTATTGGTTGTTTCATGTTTCCTTTTTTTCTCGTATTTTCGTGCATATTTCAAAAGTATTGTTTTCCACCCACCTGTGCGATTGGGGTTTCAATTATGAGATTTCCTTCGGATGCATAGATTGACTTAATGTCGCGGGATTTGAAATCGGCGAAAGTTTGGAAAAAGTAATTGTATTCAAGCGGAAGATGGTCCTCGTAGTTTTACCTTTCATGTTATTCGTACCTTTTTAAATAGTCGAAAATTGAAAGATGGAAATATCGAGTCGCGGGCTTTTTCAACTATGCATCATAGTTCGGATTCTTCTCTTCTTTTTCCCTTTGCCCAAGATCACTTTATATAACCTCTCATACTACTTCTAATAGAGGAATTCTAGTTCAAATGCTCTCTTTAACAAGGAGCGAACATAAATAATAATAATAGTATTCTAGGGTTCCCGGATAGCCATGTGGGTACCGCGTTCGACTAGAGTGATAGCGGTCCCGGGTTCGATTACCGGTGGCAGCCCATATGTGTGAAATGACCTCAGCTGTTGAGGCACTTATTAATAATACTGCTACAATAGTCTTCTAGAGTACTAAAGATGAAAATGAAGTACTATAAATTACATTCATGAGCCTTGGACTATCCCAGTAAGAGACAAACTTGTGAATTAAGTCACACTTCTTCAATTCGTCTTCCATTCCAAATGTCCATTGTGTTCCAATCATCACGTTATTTTCTTATGAGCTAATCGTTGGTCTCTTTGTCTTCGTTTACCTTTCCATCTGAAACTTTTCCTATGATTCTACCTTTCTCTATTACCACTTTGAGTCATGTTCGTGTCATCCTTACTTCTTTCATCATTTCAATTACGCATGTTATTCTGCTTGGATTCGATTAACACTTTTTTTATAACTTTCATAACGTATTTTTTAAATATCGTGTGAAGATTTTTTCTTTCTAATGGAAACTGCCTGCTCAGCCATTACCGTGAAATTCATTTGCACAATAAGCTTTTAGCCTTCATTCTCTTTAACTCTTCCACCCTCAATACTTGAAGGGAACGTAACGTTCTGCATAAAGTCATCCGTAAGTCTCTGCCTAGCATTGCCGGTATTCCCCTTTAAAAAACCGCGAGAACGATACAAGTTCCAGGTCATTTAGCATCCTCTGATACACCCAAACTTCTTTTTAAGCCGTTTCTCTATCATCCCTCCCTAATACTCCCATCCCATCTCTTGTCCAGTGACCTCCGGATCTAGTCCGCCGATCCCGAACTTCCCCAACACTTCCGGGCCCCGCCATCAGCTCCGGTCTCCCCTTTTTCGCTTCCACCCATTTTCTCTCCATCTCCGGATCTTTTTAGTTTCCACAACATCCTCCCGCTCTCCCCACCCACAGATAACCCCTCATTTCGAAATAAAATGCAAGGAAACATCTATTTTACCTTTCATCCCGTGCTCCTCCATTAAATCCTACATATTGAATTAATAATGGAAATTCGAGCGTTGTAACTCGATTAAAATGTCCGTTCTCCGAGGGCAAACGAGAATAAAATTTCTCGTTTACCTGGAAATTAAATTGAGTAATGTATATTATTGAAATCAAACTAAGCCGCGATAATTCGTTGGCATTGTTCTCTCACATTAATCTATTACTGATGCTTTTCAAAATAAAAATGTCAGATTATCGTGCTGAAATATACATTGCGGGTCATCGAATAATATTCTACACTAATTTCTCGGTTCTCCCATAGTGATTTTTTGGTGTTCAAATTTTAATTAGTCTATTATCTCCTTGTTTTGAGGGTAATTGTTATTTTTATAATTCATGATATCTTTTAATAATTCAGGCATGTATATGTTTACACCCTTGTTGATTTGTGTAGCTGAAGTAGGAATCTAGAGTTGCGATAGTAAACCGTTTTGCATTCTTAAGTGATTTTGTGACACGAAATAATGTTTCGGTGAATATTGTGGGATCACATCGGATGTGTGTTTATTTGAATCTGTTGATTAATTTAGTTCCGGTAGAGTAAAACCTCAACGACCGTTGTTAATCCAAATGCGTACTTCTGTGGTGCCGAAGACTGCCGTCCTAATTTTAGAAATTCGCCTCATTTTTATTGGACTTTATTTGCTCTTTGGAAAACGTATTGACGGAATAAATTTGCATCCTGTTATATTTGTAAACGCGAATAAAAAGAGCGGTGTCAATTTTAAAAGCTTGAACACGCTTGCCAGCATCGTTTTTGGAGGCAATTCAGTCGCTACAGTTGTTGTAGCATTTGCATAAACGATTAAACAACCTTCATTTTCCATGTATTACCCCATTCTCGCGGTGTTGGGGAGAGGTTAATTTATCGAAAGTATAGAATTATGCGGGTGGAGCGGCTATCGCTGTCGATCGAATAACCTTAACTCGCGGTCAATTGCAAATTGTAAAATCCGATGGCTGCATTGTATGTGCCTATCTGTTGTTTAACAGTTGTTATTTATAATTAACGAATCTATATAGCATTAGCTAGCCCAGTTTAAGTTCCTGTATGTAAATAAATTATTCATTAGTAAGCTTTTAGCTTATGAACTTAAAGCTACATATTGGATGAATTAAATATGCTGATGTGAGAGCTAAGCTATGAAATGAGTAGCTTAAAGCGAACAATGGGTTTTGAGATCGGTTATGAAAAATGATTTAAAATATATTCTTAGGAAAACGTCAAAAAATGTTGCGATATCAATTTGTTTTAACCATGGAGAGATTCCGGATGTGGTTTTAACTATTGAAAGATTCCTGATGTGCTGATTTGTGATCTTTATCGGAATGTCTTTCGTGTGGTATAATTCTATGGATGTTCTTGACGCGGTGATCCGTCACAAGCTAAATGTAAAGCAGCTCGAAAAGTAAAACAGATCAAAGCATGCTAAGAAAAAGATTTTGAGTAGTCTGGTGAGATAATCAACAAGGATCAATAATGATCTTATTAATGAATAAGCTCATTATATTTTCCTTGCCCCTTACTCGATGCTCAGATCCACATCCACTTAATCCTCTTCTCCAATAAGTATATTATGTTGTCATTGTGTAATACTGATGTTTTTTCTGTAAAAGCTAAATTAGTCGCTTGCCGTGATTGCTAAGTTAAGTCGTCGTCTGTTAATGGCTTCGTAGTTGAATTCTATGACTTCGTTTCTGAAACTTATTGTCCATTGATAATACAAGGTAAATGTGTCACAACCTTTACTATTCTAAATCTTCAAAAATCGTTCTCTCTTTAAGACGAAATCAAGCAGGACTGAGGTGATTTCATAATAGAGAGCTAAAGATTTTTATGGAGGGTTTTACTATGAAAAATATATTCTATGCATCGTATATTCTCAAGTCTAAAACGCATCCAATTACGCGATTCTATGATTCTATTTGGTACGTAGTTTTTCGGAATCTTTGCTTATACCGTGCATGTACCGGTGTTACCAATATTTGTCTTTGATTAAGGTGTTTCGTGCTTTATGATACCCATGTCTTTCGATAATCCTTCAATAAAGCAAGGTGTTATAAGAAGCGTGATCTTCATTTATCTACCGGTAAACCGATATAGGACATAGCAAGCGTTAATGATTTCCTACGAAAACTGGCACAGGGAAAACGAAATCATAACTTTAAACGTTATCGTTAAACTAACATTTTCCTGGTATATCGGAGAAGAACCTATTGAAAGAAACTCGAAAAACGCAAAAATCTTAAATTCAGATTAATAAATAAATGAATATTTAACTGTTTGTACCTGGAGCTTTTTATTGTGGATTTGCGAAATAATTTTAGGGTATATTTTTAAAAGTTTGCAGGTATTAGATTTGACTAGTTCTTCTAACTCAAAGATAATCTGTAAAAGGTGACATATTCGTTTGCCCTAATATCAGCTCAAATTTCCATAAAATGAAGAAATTATTTAAATCTGATGGCAAATTTGTATTCAAGCAAAGCGTATTGCTTTTCTTTCAAATGGATTTCATCACCAACTGCTTCTTCATAGTCTTTACAATCATATGGCTAATATAACACAATATAAGGTTCACTGTAGTCAGATTATTTTGGTTCCATTGATGAGTTTTTCTGTATTTTTGTCCCATCATTTACATCATCCTTCAGAAATTATACCTTCCTTTTAGTATCTATGATTGATTCTAGATTTAATTTCTTCTTGATTGAAGGAGTTGATTCTATATTTAGATGGTTGATTTTTATCTCTGTATCATGACAGTTGATTTGGCCAACCCTATGAATGGAAATAAGATCATGTGATGTGGGTAATGTTACAGATTTCATCAGAAACATTATGGAAGATCTCTTATATTTATAGCTTCATAAATAAGAAACAAATTTATGTTGACATTGTATTAATATTATCTATTATTACAACTTTGTTCCACCTTTTTCATTAATTACCAAAATTCTATTTTTCATTTTAGCTTCTTATTGGTTTTGAATGTGGCCAAATAGTTTTATGGGATCTCAGAGCAAAAGCAGCCGAGATGCGCTGGATGGGAACAGAACCTCTGCGGTCTGCATCATGGCACCATGAAGGAAAGCAGTTTATGACCTCCCATGGAGACGGATCCTTAGCCACATGGACAGCTAGAGTTTCATATGTCAGACCAGTTTCAGTCGTTCATCCTCATGGTAATGTATTTTTTGTTGCAATAAATATGATGAGAATACTAGTTATACATCTAATAAATACTATATATAGTAAATCTGTTAATGGCACAAATACCTGTTAGTGTGAAAGTGTACNACTGACTGGATTTTACTCATAGAATGACAATTCATTGTCCTATCAATTGTATCATCATTTCATTATCTCATGAAAGAAATTATTATAACAAAAATTACCTCATAATAACCCTCAAAGAGGGAAAGGAAGAGATTCAAGAGGAAAAATAGATTTTATCTGGTACAATTCAATCATTACTTTCTGTGTTCAGGAAATAAAATTTTTGTCGTTCTTTGCTTTTTTCTATTAAATATTTCATAACTTGTGGTTCACATCACTTTGTAAATTATGATGGCTTCATGATATTTGTGAATCATCATTTATGCACTACAGGTACATGGAAAATATGGTATCATAACAGGCCTTATTATTTTGTGATAATTGAAGACTGCCAAGCATCAGCAAAATGGTTAATGTTTTATGGGAAATACTGTATGTAATTGTGAAAGCACTGTGAACTGTGCACTGTCCCCTAAAAAAAAGTTGTTTTTCATTCTGGAAAAGTCTACCATCCATGTAGTGCACAAAACAAGTAGTCAGGATGGCTAACTGTAGAATATTATCTTCTAAAAAGTCTGTATATCCATTTTTCCTATGTAAACCCTCTCAACTACCTTAAGGAATGAACCTTTATACATATACATACATTCCCAAGAATGAAGTTGAATATATTTTCTGGATTGAAAGATGTGATATTTTCCTTAAAAAATCTACAGAGAACACTCTGTATCATATGATCAATGTCAAATTCTGACTAAAACTACTGGAGATGTTTTTTAAATTTTTTTTCGTTTTCTTTTGTGGAAAAGTCCCTCTGTAATTTTATAAAACTTTTCTCATATGTATATGTTGCTGTATTTTTTTACAAAATTCTGTGAAAGATCTGTCTTAGTTTCACCATCAACTGTATCAAGGCAAAATAGAAGGGTTTCTTAATTTTTTCCAATATATATGTCCGAGACAATATATGCTTACATGCCTTATAATTCAAAGTAAATAAATATGAAATTTAATTTGAGTAAATATTATATTTACTCAAATTGGTAAAATTTCTCCAACCAAATCTTTAATGTGTTTTTCACTATCAACAGCTAAAACTAATAAAGATGGGAAATTAGAACCATGCAAACCTATTCAAAAGATGGAGTGGAAGTCCTCCAGAAATGGGTGAGTAACTTTTCTTCATTTATTTTCCTCAGATATTTAGGACATGTTTCTAATGGATACCATTCCAATTATTAACATTTAAACAATATTTTTTGCAGTGAGCCATATGTTATCTTTTCTGGGGGACTGACCTATGATAAGGCAGGAAGGACTCCAAGCATCACTGTTATCCATGGCAAGACCACAACTGTTTTAGAAATGGAGCATAATGTTGTGGATTTTATAACTCTCTGTGAAAGCCCATGGCCTAGTGGTTAGTGAACTAATTGATTCCAATGGAGTTGATGAAACATTTTGTTTTATGATTTGACACTTACGTGTTTATACTTCTAGTCTTGATTTTACCTTGGGTGTACACATCTTATTTTTGACCAGAGAAAAAATAATCACATTTCAGCTATTACCATAATCTACTTTGTAGAATACAGTGAACTCCTGATTATCTGTGGGCAAATTATTTGCGTATAATTGTTTTACTCTTCATCTGTAATTTCCACAGTCCTTTTACAAGATTAAGACACTAAAAAACATAAGTACTTTTGCTTTCTAATACAAGCAGGATTTATATAAGACATTTTCTTTCCACTCAAATTCACTTAATGTGACAATCGTTTTCTTTACTCACTCAAGAGCAACAAATTATGCAGAAAGCAATGAGTGCCAGAAAACCTTCGTGATTAATTTTGGAGTTTTTTCTGTTTGGATTATCCATGTTTTCTGAATATTCATGCATCCTCTCTCCATCATTAGCTCATATAAACATCAGTTCCCTGTATGTGTAGAAAAACTACAAAACTTATTTAACGTAATATATTTCTTAGTATTTATTTGTTTCTTTTTATCCAAATAGAGCATACAATTTGTTTATTGGTTTGATTTAACAGTATAAGATATTCAAATAAACAGTCTTCAGATTTGCATCTTTGAAAGGTTATCAAGATATCTAGATATTTCCTTATATACTGCACATTAGCTCAAATAATTAATAATTTAAATTTATTTTAACACTTTGTAGTCTCTTTTCTATCAATCTAAATTATCAACTAGTTAATTGTCATTTTTAAATGTTGATGAAGAATTTATTTGATTAACTATCTGCAGTGTTAAAGATTACTTCTCTTGCTCTCTTTTTCATTGTAATTTTCTCTTCTGTTTTTATGATTCTTTTGGTTTGATGGCCTACATTTGCTTCTCTCTTTCCAGATTTTCAAGATCCTCATGCTATAGTCGTACTTCTTCACAATGATGTTGTTGTGATAGACTTGCTTACCCCTGGATACCCTTGTTTTCAAAATCCCTATCCTATGGATGTTCATGAAGCTGCAGTAACGTGCTGTTCTTACCTGGCGGACTGTCCCTCTGACCTCATCCCTGCATTTTATTCAGTTGGGGCTCGCTCTACTCAGAAAAGAACTGGATTTAGTGAGAGAGAATGGCCCATTTGTGGAGGAGAATGGAGTCCTGCCTCTTGTTCTTACAATGAAATCATTCTCACAGGGTAAAGTGCCACTAGTCCACTCGAAAGTATTTCTGGAAAATCTGTTTAATTTATAACATCTGATATATATATATATATA
>KZ308156.1:1727329-1759407 GCA_000376725.2 Ladona fulva
TTTTTTTTATATTTATTTATTTGTTTAATATCCCCATAAAAAGCAGAAAATCAGAAACTTGATTCTACTTGATGATGGTACATACTATTGTTCATTTGACTAGGACCTGATATTCAAGTTGAAATATAATTTAATTCAGAGGTGTCCAACTCACCACCTGTATGCCACATGTGGCCATTCAACCAATTCCATAGGCTGCAGTAGATAGTTTTTATTTTGAAGGTTTTGTACAATATTGTATGCTTACCCTTTATAATTTAAGTGGTAAAAAAAGCAACTACTGATTAGAAACTGCCCATAAGACTGAATCACCTAGTATATTATCGTGGATGGAATGGAACAATAGAGTTGCTTAGTGAATTATTATTAATTTCAAAATGCATCTAGATATGCAGCCCACAAAGCATGACACTAACAGTCGATTGGAGCTAAGAATTTCAACAGATTCAATGTAGTCCATAACAGGTTAAATAGTAAACTATCAGCAAGATGGATATAGAAGACATTTGATAGTTTATACCTGGTAATATGGTTTTATAATGAGTAATACTGACATTGCATTTTAATAATTTAAGAAATGTAGTGTCACCAGGAAGGGATTTAAATAATGAAAGTAGTCTTTTTTGTAGTCCTTCTGCCCATTCTTATATTCTGAGATGAGTTATTCAATAAAGCTCAAAGATGCAGAGCTAAGTATAACATTGGTATGAAACATTATATAATTAAATGAAGATGTTGCAACAACATCAAAATTTCAATTTAAATACCATAAGGTACTTGTATTCATATGAGTTACTTTTTTTTCCAAAGGGCTTATCAGAAAATACTGGGCCGTTGAGAGTAAGGGTTGGACAGCAGAAGAAACTTCCAGGATTCCAGGTTCATTTGGTGTGCCTAACTCCATGGACAGATGGGCATCCCCCTTCTCCAATCACTGCTCTTGCCATCAACTCATCCTATGGACTGTAAGCGTGTCTTTCTTTAAATGTTTTAAGCATACCATGTACAGTAAAAGGAAAGGGAAGCATTATATTCATATTTTTATATGTTCTTGTTATATTTATCAATGAAATTGTAAACAATAATGTTAAGGGAAGGCATTTAGGAATAATTCGGTGTATTGGGGTATGCACCCTAATGAAAAAAGGAATAAACTAAAGTGAAAAAGTCAGTTTAACTGAGAATTAGGGTCGCCTCAAAGAATCCCATGGGATTAAAGAAAAACTTGCATTTGCAGAGGCACCATCATGTTTGGACAAGAGGTTAAAATGAATACCTGTTACACTTTGGATAGTATTTTTATGAATGCAGGTTTTCCCTTAGTCCTTCGGGATTCTTTCAACTTTCCCAGCAAAACTCTGGGTGCAACTGCCAAAATCTTAAGAAGAATTTAAATCTCTATCTTAACCATTGTTTTTTGGTATATGCTATCAGTATCTTGACGATATGTATTCTGAAGGTTATATTTTAGTTTAAACAATAAAGAAATGTTTTCAATATGATGTGTAAATGATGTTTTTGTTTGTCATCATGTTAACTGGTCATGTTGCACAATAATAACTGAACTTGCTATTCAAATTTATGGAAATTTGAATGCTCTGGTTGTGACTCTTCATAGCTTTAGTGGTAGTGCTCATCTCAGTGATGTTCTCTTGCTCATCTTATATCCATTAATTATTTATATTCAGAAATTAGTATCTAAATGTTAACGGCATTCTACATTCATTTGTCATACAAACACATAATTGCCAAAACTTCTTTACCACGGGTTTCTTTAATACAGTCATCTTTGTCTTCTCACTCATTAGGATGGCATATGGAAATGAAGTTGGCCTTGCAATAGTGGACATGGTGCAGAGAGTTTGCCTTCTCAATGTGGGGACTCCTGATTTGTATGGTTCTGCAGATCCTTATCAAAGAGTACCTAGATCTCCAAAGCAGCTCTCATCAGGTTCAACCCTTGCAGCCGTTGGAGTAAGTGCCTCTGGTGATGTGTCATCAGGTGCAGATCAAGGGAAAGAAAGACTTGAACGATGGGAGGAGTTGGAGGAGCAGGGGAGGTGTCGCTCCCCTGGTACTGATCAGGTCAGTTGTATCCTCTCCTATTTGTGCAGCATGTTTAGTCAATACATAGTAAGATAACTTAGACTTTATCTTTGCTGATCTCTCTGTTTCATTTTGAATAGTATTAAATGGAAGAAATGCACCAGTATCCTCCATTCTGAATCTGAGACAGCAGCTGCAGGAAACAATCTGGCCTAACTCCCTGTATTTTCACGTACTGTTTTTCTATTCTGAGAATCCTTGCTTTCTGCACTTTTTCCTCAAAGTTAGTTGTGTATATGTATGAATGTCTGCTTTACTTCTTACCCAAGAGCACAATTGTCTTTCCAGGAATAGTTCTTTTCGAAAAGCTCAGGTTTAAGAGTGCACTCTCATAAATGTGAATTTGTTGCCTTCAAACTGCATTCTCTCATACATATTGCCTAGAAAGTCTGATTGTATTTCTGGATCGCATTTTGGTGTGTGTGCTTATTCAAAAATGTCATTTAAAGCATTGTGGTCTTAAACTTAAACTGTTAAATATAAATTTTTTAATAGCACCACAAGTTCCTCATCATTGAAATCAGCATCAAATTTTACCAATAACTATTTCAATCAACCTTCATTTAATGGAAAGGCATTAATACTTATTCATGGAGTTTTTACAAATAGTCTGTTACACTTTCTTGCTTTGTTGTTTCTCACTAAGTAATAATAAATGAGTTTCCTTTAATTTTCTCAATGACATTTATATTTCAGTATTGTTTCTGCTTCTTGAACATTTCCAAAGAATATTCTCTTGATGTCCGCATATACTTTAAGCACAATAGCTATAATGGGTAATTTTCTATTACACTTACCAATATTCAACATATAAATGCACACTCAGACATGTATACAAAGGTAAAATTCATAATGATATTCCATACTGTGCCAAGATGGTTTCCTAGATATTGTTTCGTAGATTACAGTGAGAGTAAAATTCTTATATATAATGAATTTGTCTTTTTTAACAGAAGCGCTTAACAAAATCTACTCAACCCTATTCATAGGTACTGCAATGCTAAGGAAAGGTTTGTTTTCTAATGTGTTCTTCTTTCATGTGATCAGCTCATTTTTTTAACTTGTACGAATTCCCTTATATAGTAAAATGAAAGTTTTTACTGAAATAAGTTTCGTAATGTTGATAATTAATTCTCTCCCATTTCCAGGTAAGTAGTATATATTGAAAATCCATTTAAAAATTCAATTAGTAATTATTATGAGCAAAAGTTTAGTTTAAATTAATTCTTTGTAAATACAGTAGCAAAACATTCTATGAATACCATTATCCTAGGTAGTTTGCTACCTCAAATATTTCTCTTGACTTATACTTTTCATAGACTTGATGTAAGGATGATGGTATAGTGCTAATTCCCCCCATTTTTATCTATGATCAGTTTATTATCTCTTAGAAACTTAAGAAACATGCCATGCATAGTTGGCATGCATTTATTTTTCATTTCATGTTCATTTTTTGTTGTTTCATTTTCTTAATTTTTATTTTGTTTCTTGTCGTATGTAATTATGAAACCCTCATTTTATACCATTCTGTTTCTGTTTTCCAATCTTCCTATTTCCCTAAACCCTTTTCTTTGGACCCATCCATGGCCCATTTGAATGCCAACGTCAACAGGATGTGTCAACGGCCTCCACCCAAGGATTAGCTCCTTCTCAATCTTCCCTTTCGGCTAGTCCATCACCTCCCTGCAGTTCTCCTAAACCATCCACAAGTAAGGATTCTCTGCAGGAATTGGAAGTAAAAGTGGAGGAAGTGAAGTGTGAGCAAGTGAGTGCTGGGGTGGTGGGTGAGGAGATGAGGCAGGAGGAGGATGAGGAAGAGGAAGTGGAGGAGGCAGTTGAAGCTCTTCCTGAAAATATGCCACGAACAGGCAGGAGACATTCTTGGAAAGGTTTCAGTTTGAAGAAAAGGATTAAGAATAAATTTAGCACAGACCGAATTCTGCAGCGTCGGCAGTCATCGACTGCAGCTTTCTATCCCCTGCCATTTGAGGAGCCAGGGATCTCTACCTGTCAAGTTTCGGTTTCAGCTCCCCAGGAGGGAGATGAAAAGCCTGCTAGACCTGCTAACCTTCCTCTCACATCAGATCCTCTACCCCCTGCAAAGCCCCAGCGGACCAAGAATCGTGGTCAAGCTGCCATTGTGTCAGAAGCTCCTTGTCAGAAGCAGAAAGAGAAGTCTCAACTGCAGCCACCAACTCAGCAGAATCCCTCCCAACAACAACATGGATCTAACCCTCTGGGAAATCTCTTGAGGAGGTTCAGTAAGTCCGTTCTTCCAGAAAACTTTGTGGTGGCTGATGATTCGAATATGATGGATCTTTTGACTTCCTCCTTTTCTCTGATCTGCTCTTAGATTTCTGATTTTGAGATTGTTTTGAGCTTGATCCTTCATATTTGAAGCAGATCATTTGACACCTTACTTGAAGGATTGAATTGCCTGTTATTAAAAAGTTATATGATTTCTCAACATGAGTTTTTGCAACACAGGAAAGATGTTACTTAAAATCTCATAGTTGAAAGCATGACTGCAGGTATATTTTGCTGGTATGGGCAACAGAAGTAGTTTTATGAAGTTCAGCATTTATTTTTATTTGAATCCTAAGCTGAAAAACAGAGCCAAAGGAAATATTGTTTTGAGATTTTCAAACTCTTAAGAAGTTTTCCTATTTTTGATACGTTCAGTTAATTCGTCTTCCCTTTGAAGCTTGAAAATAGGTGTGTTTGAGAATTGAATGATGATAAAACTGAGTTTCAGTAATATTGCATGCATAGCTAGCTTGATTGTGTTAATTATGGATAAAATTGAAATCTTGTTATTTGTTAGTTAGCCTTTTAATATTCCATTTATATGAACTTTACTGCATTTACATGTTAAGCCATTTTTCTGAAAGTCTCGGAATATAAGTTTTGATGTTTATCAAGATATTTTCTCTTTATAAATGGAGGTAGGTTTATGTGTAGTTTATGTCTAGCTTTTCTTTCTATAAAAGTCTTCCTTCTATGAAAATCTTGGCATTTTGTGTAATTTTAAAACTTATAGTAGGATATTATACCCTCTATCAAATCTTGATGTTCAAGTGAAAAATTGCCTCCAGTTTTCATTAAAACAGCTGCCTGTGGAATCCCCATGCTTTTGAATATTATATTTATCTCATGAAAGATTCTTTTACCGAATATCTGAGCATCAATTCATCTTTCTCTTTACCCCTCTAGCTTTAAGAATCTAACTTACTTCTTTTCTGAAATAATCTTATCACCATTCCTGAAATGGAAACGCAGTTTATTATTCAGATAAGTTGGAGTTAGTTGGTTATAAATAGGAATGATAGTTAAGGAACTGCAGGGAGGAAAGAATGTTTCAGTTGTTACAGATGTGTGTTGGTTCCGTAGATGAATTAAGTAGAGCATAACTTTAGAAGGAAAAATAGAAGTGATATTCATCAAACTATTTAGTCATGTCATATTCTGATTAAGTGCTTCATTCTTATGATAATTGGTTTAAGAAATAACAACACACTTTTAATATTGTCAATGAATTTTCATTAACCTGACTGGTTATGGTATTTTATTTTTCAAATGGGTCTACCTTAACCTCTTGCTGTCTTACCTGTTATTATTTTGGAGGTTTTGTATTATAATTTTGGTGTGTTTATTTTGCTTGTTTGGGTAATGCATTTGTGTGTGTTTGTAAATTGGTCAACCATCTTTATACTTGTGCCTTTCCTTTTCCTTGCGCTACTTCCTGATTTCATACAACATGAATACCCCTACTCATTTACATTATAATTTCATTTTGGTTTAATTTTATTTTCCTTGCTGTAATTATTACTGTGTGTCTCAATAACATGCCAGCAATGCACATACAATATCTTATATGCATAATACAAATAATAAATACATTTAATCTTCTCATTTACAGGTATTTATTTCCAATATCTGGTTTTGGTTTGTTGATGGGCTATTATTCTCCACATTCTCAAGACATGAAGTAACTTCATACAACCCTTTGGTTCAGTGTATAAGTACTTTGGTTTTTATCTCTAACCCTTAATTTAACTCTTTTTACTAGTCTTTCTCACTATTTCTCGTTTTCTTTTAAGGACTCTGATGGGGGCCATAGCTGCCTAACATACCTATTTCGTATCCATGTTTTTGGTAAATACAATTTTAAATGCATCTTAAATGTTTTAATAAAGTACTCAAGCCTTGAATGGTTGAAGAGAGAGGTCCAGTTCAACAAATTTTGCCACACATACTTTAATTTTCCAGAGATGTTCCCATCATAATATTTAAGAACAACCTGTTTTCCTTGGCATTATCACCTAAGTTTAATTTTAATCAACATGTGTTACATTTCATCTAAAATAGAAATATACTGGGTTGTGCATTATTAATTATATTTTGTTGTTATATGGGTAAAACTTGTATTACATTCAGATTTGCATAATTTCCATTTATTTCCAAAATATAATACCTTTTATGTTGCTGTGTAATTTTCTTTGAGACTTAAAATATTTCACACATATTGAACATAAATAAATTTCCTATCTTTACTATTGATATGTTATTTATGAGAATTGATGGATGTAATTTCCATTTAACCATGACATAGTTTTATGTAGAAGCATGTATTTAATTTGCATTATCTAGAACTCTTTAATTTTTGGAGTATATCTGTCTCTGTGTTCCTTCAGCATTTATAGATGCTGAGCTATAACTTATGCTCAGTATATATTCATTGGCAGTAATTCTAGTAACCATCAAAAAAAGTAGTGATTTGAGTTACTGCAAGCACCACCCTATCATAGTTAATCCTGGGTATCATTAAGCTTAATTGCATCCACTGGCTACCCCTTCCTTCATCATCTGTGAACTATTGGGATAGATATACAATCATTTTACAAGTAAGATGTCTCACGTCATTGTCTTCTTACAAGACACATTAGACTACTAAAATTAGAAAAACAAATCACATCTGGTACTACAAAAAATAACATCTGGTAACCACTGATTTACGTTTTGCATTGTTTTTTTTAATAGGTGGAACATGTGACCAAAAATTTGCAAATGCCAATTTCTTTTGAACAATGTTTAGGAAAAGGTGACTGCTGCAACTGAGACAGTTTTTTGGCAAAATTTTTCATTTTCCATCTGAGTGTACATAGACCACACATTTGCACTCATATTTATATATGCTGGCTGCCTGTATACTAACCAAACCATCCACTTTCCCCCTCTCACACCTCTCTTGGCCCTCTTTCATATCCTTCAACTCCCTTCCCCCTCCTTTAACCATTCTGTAGATAAATGGTCTCTGTGTGTCTTCGACTGCGGGCAAACAGAACATAAGTGGCAGCACAAGCTCCCCACGCAGGCCCGAAGCCGTCAAGCGGTCAAAGTCGCAAGGTACCCGGAAACAACTTCAGAAGTGTCTGAGCATAGCATCATCATCGTTGGAGGAGGGGTGGGGGTGTGTGACGGTGGCTGGAGGAGGGGGAGGGGCAGGAGGAATGGGTGTTGGGGGGGGAAGCTCTGGCAGTGGTGTCGCCTTCGCCGCTGGTGGCTTGAATCGTGCTCCCTCAACATGCCTATCCCAGGACTCACGATCGCCCAATCTCCTAGTAGCTCGGCAGTATTGCAGTTTTGGTAGTATCATCTAAGCCCTGGTCTCATGTACCTATAAATCCGACCTTCATATCTGGGAACATCTCTCAGTAGCGTGATATGTTTTGACATATCCATGGTTTAAACATGTTACATTTCATCCCTCTGCAGGTATGAGCTGTTTTCTGTGCACAATTTAATCCATTACTGTGAAGTATATCTTCTCCATATATTCGTCTGCATTACATATCCCATGCATTTTCCACGTCAGCTCATGGATGTTAAATTCATCAGTGCAGCCAAGCTCTTTGATAGATGGAGGGATTTTTAGACACTGAAATAGCAGATCTTCAAAAGGCTAGCCAACCAAGTTTTCCATAGATTACTGAAATGTATCAATAATAAATTGATCGAGTGATGTGTATTTACTTTAACTGAAATCAGGAGCATGTTAATTTGCTTTATGTTTAATGGTCGAACATCATGATGTACGAACTACTATACACATGTCATTGATTTTAGACACCTGAATTTTTAATTATCATGCATTTATGCCTTTTGTGAGTTAATTTTGCATTTTGCTTAATCAATATTTTTTCAACCTTTATGAAAGAGGTTTTTTTATTTATTCTAATGGTACAAATTTTGATTACCATTATTCCTGCAGAGGGATTTTTACTTTACTCTGAACCACTCAGCTTACCACTCCCACCTTAAAACAGGCTGCCTGATGCAAAACATTGAAATTTTGTGATAATAATTTGAATCAAAATAAACATGCATTGCTAAAAGTAGCTTAGATTAGATTAGAATTTTTTGTTGCACAAGGCAGTGAATAAGCAGTACAGGCCACTTTTAATATAGTGTATAAAATAAATAAATCATGATAACAATTTTAAGGTCATTTGCGTTTGCAAGGTATCTGTGTCAGTTGTCTCATGTGGAGATTTCTGTGACATTCTGTAATTTTCATTCTTATCTCGCTCTATCTTTCATGGTTTGTCACTGTAGCACAGTCTGTAAGTGATTGGTGAGGCTCTCTCTATTATAGCACTTCTATTTTTACAATTTCCTCTCACAATCATTGTCTTAAGCATGAATCGAAAAGTTTCTAGGCGATGGATGTATTACTATCCAAAACTGTGCTCTCCGGCTAATATTTTCCTTTACTACCTTTGCCTCTTCCTTCTCAACTTCATGCTTTAGTGAATACAAATGTTCCTATACAGAAAAACCTGCTTTCTAATTAACTAGCTGATTCACAGTTGTGCATCAACCATCATCAAGGTTTCCATACCCACTGTTCATTGTAGATATCTCCCTTTACCTTTCATGTGGTAATATTTTGAATTTGGAAAAGTCTCATTATTCTTTTATGGAGGAAACTCTTCTTGAATTCTTCTTCTCTAAAAAGAAACTTTTCAAAATTATGCACCATCAAATTTCTCTTTGAAATACTTATGAATATGAATTCTTTATATTTAACCTGATGCTTGCAATTTCAGTAGATCAATTTTTTCTAATTGCTATTTTTGCTGAAATTACCTCATGAAAGTTGATCCACCTAATGAGATGTTAGGATAAATTAAGTTTTAGGGTAATCCAGCAAATGCCTTTTAACTGCCAGAGGTGTGACCACTGCCCTTCCTCCTTTGTTTAGGCCTTCACAGAAAACCGCCACAACTTTCACTCTCTCCTCCAGTCAAGACCATCCAGGCCTATATTTCTCTTTCTCTTTCTTTCTCTCTTTCTCTGTTTCTTTTTCTATCTCTTTCTTGCATGTACTTACCAAATCAAGTGAATCAACCGCACCCAACATTTATTTCCATGGTAATTCACTTGATTTGAATAGTGTATTTGTGTGATTTGTCATTTCTGTTGTTTTTCCAATTTATTTCTCTTAGTCAGCTCTCACTGTGCTTTAAATAACTAACTCCTGATGAGATCAATGGAGAAATGATTAATTATTTTATGCAGCTGAATAATATATTGTTATGAGCATATATTTTATATTTCTTAATGTTTTTTCTGTGTAATACTAATAAACTAATTAAAAGATGCTTTAAACAAATATGCTGTTTGCCCGTGGTCACTACTGCTTGACCTGCTATAGTTATGCTTCTAACTTGATGGTTTACATGATTATACCTGTATGCAATGTTATTCACTATGCATCGAGTTTGCAATTCTTGCAGTTGTTGTAGAAACTGGACCATTGATCAGATTGTTGCACTCCATGCATGGAAAGTATATATTTTATTCATGGAAAAAATGAGTCACATCTTTACTCCTTTTATCATATATATACATATACTAAAATTCCATGTAGTAATCATCTATTCTGAATGATGTTAGTGAATGCATTGCTGTTTTACAACTGCTGCTGTGAATGGAGATGCCATAATAGTTTTTGGGAAATCTTTGTTTCATTGGTAAATTATCCTCCACAGTTTGCATTAATTTTAAATTAAAACAGGATTACTCTTAAAATTTTGCTGCGTTTTGTAAATTTCTCATATAACGCAAGGATTTATGAAAAGTTTTGCTAACATCAATAATATTTTCAAAGCAATTTGCTGTTTTCAATCTGTCTTTCTTAGAACTTTGTATTTATATGCCCAGTTTAATTGAAGGTGTAGATAATTGGCTGAAAATGTGAGCTTTTAAGGCTAGCTGATTTTAATAAACGAAGATTCAAAACCTTTTTATCATGCAGCAAGAATAGTTTAAATTGTGAAATCAAATATACGCATTAAATAAGGCAATGGCTTTTCTGCTAGAAATTTGCATGTGTTGCTTTTCAAAAGGGAATGCTTTTAACATTCTGTATTCATATGGTTTTATTCACTAACACTTCTTTCTTCTTATTTTTTTTGTAGATAAACTTGACAGTTCATTTTCAAGGTCTAGGAGCTCTAGTATGTCCAGTTTAGAAAATATAAGCTCAGAAGCTATTCAGTGCCTGGTATTTGCTGATTCCTACACAAAGAAGTCTGGTATGTATAAGTGATATTCTTTGATTAAATTTCCTTTGCTTACTTAAATTTGATCTGAAATTTATCAATTCTGGAATACAATGCTGTATCAGTGTGTATACAATGTTATCCGTTACTTCAGGATATGGAGTTATAATTAGTTCATAATTAATCATTACTGATGTTTTGTGACCAATGTAAGCTGAGGGAACAAGGTCATGAAACATAGGTTATTTACAAAGTAATTTTTAGTAGAAAATCAGGAAATGTATGGTTTTGGTATCTAATATTAATGGGCGGTAATTTATGTTTGCTCCTTAAAAGTGAGGAAAATCTGATAGTGGCAGATAGGCTGGAGGCAACTCTGCATGTGTATTTAAAACATTTTTTTTCAAGAAGACTTCTTAGATTGTTGATGAAGATTAAAAAGCATGTATGGATAATCTGTTAAACAGATCATCTGTCAACTGATAATTGGGATATCACTGTATATTATGTTTTCCTCTAATTTCCAAAAAGGAGAAAATTAGTTGGAAGTGTAACCATGCTCACATGTATGTGAACATCTGTAACCACACAGAATTATCTTATATGTGTAGAAAACCAAATACCCTTAGGACGAGAAAAGACCAAATATTCTCAAAAATAAAGTTATACCTAGAATTAATAACTCCAACAATACAAAACTTTGAATTCACAAGTTCCTCTTCAGAAAAATTTTCATGAATTTATGATTGAAAATTATCTTCCATTTTACATGCATTTGAAACACTGAGTGTAAGTCTAAGTCTGAGTTCTTTTAGAAAGGCATACACATATATAAAATAATTATCTTAGAAGGTATGTTTTTAAATATGAAATTCATGTCGTCACTCATCTACCCAGTGTTGATGACATGAAGAGGATTCAGAATATAATGAAGGGGTATAATAAAAATAACAAATAATGCCAAATATTCTTCATAGATCATAAGAGATTCGTAGAACATTAGTTGGTGAGTTCTGGTATGGAGTATTTAGCCTTTACTTTTGTAATAAAATAACTGTTTAAGTATTATTATCTCAACTCCGTGAAAGATACAGTAAATAAATATTAATATTAGAGGATATATTAAATGCATAGTTCTCTCTAAGTAATTGCTCCTTATCTTATAATCTCCTACTTAATCCCTTTTTGGAATCACTTCATTTGTAATGAAGGTATACCAGTAGTTATATTGCAACTTTCATTTGATTCCCCTGTGTTTTTAATGCATCAATTATAAAAGCAAGTAACCCATACAGCAACAGTATTCTCATAATTAATATTAATATTCCGCTTCTTACAGAGCCAATAACATCTCCTACTTTGTGGGTTGGTACTAGTCTGGGCTCAGTACTGACTATTATGATCAACATTCCTCCTCCTGGGGAACCTCGTGTAACTCAGCCAGTTATTGTGTCCCCTTGTGGTAAGTACATTTTGAACATCATAAATAAATAAAATTGTATCTTATAAAAACAATTATAGGATGTTAGTAAAGATATTCTGCAAATCATACACACAGGCTCATGGGTAAAAATACCTATGGAACCATCACTACCATGGAACTATCTAAGTAAATATAGAAACAGTCAAATACTGGGAATGACCTTTGAATCAACTCTTAAATCACCAAATTGAATCCCTACTACTCTTCATTTCTTTTCAACCACAGATAAAGGTTCCAAAATACTTAATCAG
The DNA here is from genome assembly GCA_000376725.2 of Ladona fulva. Lineage (NCBI taxonomy): Eukaryota > Metazoa > Arthropoda > Insecta > Odonata > Libellulidae > Ladona > Ladona fulva. The sequence goes on from KZ308156.1 coordinate 1,739,737, forward strand.
TGATTCACTCTATATAGGCAATTCAGTGCTCAATTCCAGCATCCAACATTTTCTGTTTATTGCAGAAATGGTTCTATAGATATGGTTAACCAACCACACCCATGCACACCTCACACTAACTAACTCATGAACCTCTCACTAACTCATGAACCTGATGTACATGCATAACAAACACCTCAATTCATAGCCATGTTATTAAGTTCTACTGTTTGACAATTTTGGGCGAGATTATCTATTGTCCATCTTTGAAAACAAAGAAGTTTCCCCTGCCTTTTCCTCTTTGCACTTACAGTAGCTAGTTGGGAATTTGAAGTGAAAAATGCTTGAGGCTTACAATACTGAGAACAGTTATAAAGCCCTCATAGTTTAGAAGAATAGTAGAAAGTTCTTTATCACTGCCATGGAAGCTGTGGAGGTTAGAAATAATTTATTCTCAAGTTCACGTAGCTTACTGAGTGGCAGGACCTTTATCTTGGGGAACTCACTCTAACTCAATCAATCCACAGTGGATGTTTTTAAAAATTTTCAGTCTTTTTATTTTTGTGTAAACTAGAAAAGGTAAGATTTATTTTTCATTCAATAAGTACTATAGTTATCTTTGTATAACACTCACTTTTTTCTGATAATTTAGGGCTGAAATACTATCTACATGTTATATGCACATTCTACTTCTTCATTAAAACTTGACTGAATAAAGCTCATTTTACCTGTCTTCTCATAAGTTGATTCATTATTATAAGTTGACTACTTTTAAAAAGGTATCATAATGCAATGAGTGTATTAATAAATTTACATATTGAATAAATAAATGAAGTTTAGAGTTCCATTCCTCTTATAATTCCTTACCAAAATTAACTTCTTGAAACTGTGGTGCATGTTGTATGCTGATAGTGCAAGTAATTGATCATTTAACTCTTTATTAATTAAAGTTTTACTCATTTATGTCATTATAAAAATATGAAAGAGAACTCACCCATGATCCTTAATTATTCTGTCATGTTATATGATCCACTACATCTTCAAAGTATTGATATTATTTTTAGCTAATTAGTGTAAATGAGTATCCATGTTATTTTTGCAGGGACTATCTTCCGTCTGAAGGGAGGAATTTTGGCCATGTCATTTTTAGATTGTAATGGAGCTCTCATACCATATTCCTATGAGTCATGGAAGGATGAACATAAAGAGACCCGAATAAGTAAGTAATGGATTAAAGACTTTTTATGGTCTCAAGGTTTTATTATTAAGTTTTGCTCATAATTAGTGCAAAAATTATGGGGCATAAATCAATCATCTATTCCTTGAAGTAGCAATACAAAACTTTCAAACAGAAAGGTGAATTTTACCTTTCTACAGCAGCTCATTTTCCAGAAACGGTAGACATTGAAGACTTCCTCCATCATTTTAGAACTGTGTAGGGGCCTTTAGCCATCCATGCTGACCTCCGGTTTATGCGACATCATAGTTTTTGTTGAATTTAAATCTGTGAATTTTGAAATTCTATTAATTAAATTTGATTTNTGATAAATTAAATATGAAACAATTTTTAAATAACTCTGAATAACATTTTAATGGTCATAGATCAGAAAATTGCTTTTAAAGCAATTATTCTTTTGCAATTAATTTAACAAGGACAAAGAGGTGATGTTGCATTTACTTAAAAATTAGCAAGGCTGCTCACAGATATTTAAAAAAAGTTTGCTTAGTGTAAGTGATTGCATGTTAATGGTGGCTAATGAATGTGGACTGAGTAGCAGTCATTTGTTGCTTTATTGTGTGTCAGTATTTCAACTAAAGTGCTTTACTGTTTCATCAATTACAGAACATAATAATTGTGAAACCAATTAGTGCAGTTATATGCATCCAACGCATTTTAATTATTGTATTTCTACTAAGGAATTAGAAACTGTGTGTTACAATGTATAGATAGAGAGTTTATGGGAATGATCTCAAAAATATTCTGAAGTAGTGAAAGATGTTATTGCAGATTTTTTAATGATAAATAAAGAAAGTGTCCAAATTATTATCACAGGTCCAACAATTTCCTTTACTGTGAACTTTTAACTTTTGCATGCTATTTACTATCTATAAATATAGGTATCCTTCTTCTACATATATTGATACATGTAGAAATTCTTTGTGAAGTGTCATGTACATTTTCTTGTACTAGCTGTAGAATTATTGTGTGTGTTTGGATTGGCTTGCTGCATCTATCTTTTGATTTCATCATCAGCTCCCATTTTTCCTACGATCGAGTGAAATTTATAAATTGGAAAATCTTTCTTTCAAAACTTAAAATATGAAAATATCAGTCAAGATTTTTATTGTTTGAATGTTATAGCAGCATACAGATACAGGTTTTAGTAGCATAATGGTTGAACATTCCATAATTTGTCACATAAAGTAAATAAGGAGAAGCATCTTTATGAAACATCAAAGTCTTTTGTCTAGAGTGTAAGAAATCATCAACGGTGGGAGTTAGTTTTTATTAAGCTAAGAAGAATCAGTGATTGTTGCACAATAATTCATTCATTTGATATCATGGTGGGGTGGTCTTTAAAACCATTGCAATATCTGACTTGTCTCAGAAACTCCCACCAAACCATCAAATGCCAACAGTCGAACATCTCCCTCTTCAACTCCAACTCAAGGTCAGAGCAGTGGAAGTGCAGGAAGCGGAAGCAGTGGGAGTTGGGGTGGTCCACAAGGCACCCAAGGCCAAAGCCAAGATGGGAGCAGTGGAGATCGTCAATTTGTGGTGCTGGTCTCTGAGAAGCAGGCGAGGGTTTATGCATTACCTTCTCATAGCTGTGTGTATCGTCAGCAGTTAGCTGAGATGCCCTTCGTTGTAAAGGCAGAAGTGGTATCCCTCAGAGGTAAGAAAAAGAGTTTCAGTACAGTGGCCCCTCAGGTTATAAGTTTAATTCACTCCTGGACTGTGATTGTAACCCAAAAAGGTCATAACCTGAATCTATTTTTCCCTTTGAAATATATGTTAACTTATCCATTCTGGTAACAGAAAAACAGAACATATTTTCGTTTTTTAAGTGTTTATTTGCTATATAATATAGTATAACCTAATATGTATGTATCCATAAGGTTGTATGGAGGAGTTGAGGGGTTTGGTTTTGGGTTTTTTTTCCTCCTTTTAATAACTCCTTCTGATTTTGTGACAATTTTTCTTTCTTTGCTCTTTATAATCATGGAGATCTTAGAATTTGCAAAATTAAACTGCTTTAGTAGATTAGAAACACAAACACTATCATCATGTGAAGCTACAATTTGCTTCTTTGCCTTCACAGTAAAAAGCAATCTTACTCTTTTATTAGCCATAATAAGGACTAAAATACACTTAAAAGAGCACCAAATACAAAGCACTCTGCCAAATAATGTTTACAGTGGACATGAATGAGAGCAAGCAAGTATGAGTCTGTACATGCACACATTGTATACCTTCTAGGAATCATACAATAGACATGAAGAAACTATGGTAGGGTTATTGGGTGGCTTGTATATAGGAATGGTGTCAGCAGCACTTGTAAATTATAGTAATGATTGTAACCCATGGGAAACTTTGCTACTAAAATTTTTTCATAACCAGAGGGTTTTTTTAACTCTAGGGTTCACTGTACTTACCCATTACCCGTCAAAAAACCATTCTGTCAATTTTTTGATACTATGCAGGCATCAAAGGGGAGCAAAGGGATCATGGACTCCCTCAAAATTTCTTAGCTTCCATGTATTATCGATTATTCATGGCCAGAGCCCTTTTGAATGTTAAAAATACAAGAATTACTATAAGTTAAAAAGTTAATATGTACGCACAATAGAAAAGTGAATTAATATGAAGATATTTTTAAAGAGAATAATAGTGGAAGTTTCCCCTGCCTTTTCCTCTTTGCACTTACAGTAGCTAGTTGGGAATTTGAAGTGAAAAATGCTTGAGGCTTACAATACTGAGAACAGTTATAAAGCCCTCATAGTTTAGAAGAATAGTAGAAATTCTTTATCACTGCCATGGAAGCTGTGGAGGTTAGAAGTAATTTATTCTCAAGTTCACGTAGCTTACTGAGTGGCAGGACCTTTATCTTGGGGAACTCACTCTAACTCAATCAATCCACAGTGGATGTTTTTAAAAATTTTCAGTCTTTTTATTTTTGTGTAAACTAGAAAAGGTAAGATTTATTTTTCATTCAATAAGTACTATAGTTATCTTTGTATAACACTCACTTTTTTCTGATAATTTAGGGCTGAAATACTATCTACATGTTATATGCACATTCTACTTCTTCATTAAAACTTGACTGAATAAAGCTCATTTTACCTGTCTTCTCATAAGTTGATTCATTANTAAAATCTCCAATAAAATTGAAATGGAATATATAAATAAATAGTGAAACAAGAATTTCAAGTCTCCAATACATACCGTATTTACTCAATTGATTCATGCCCTCAAGTATCCTGTGCACCCCCATTTTCGGGCAGGCTCATGAGGAAAAAAATTATTTTTATCAAAAAATCAATTTTTTGCCCTTGAACCTGCATCATTTTGTCATAACATGAATGCACATTCTTTAATAGAAATTCTGTGCCTAAGTTAAGTGTTGATGTACGTCTTTCTCATGAATCTATTGGGTTACATATTAATATCGTCACGGTGCACAGCCTGTTTTATTGTGCATCTTTTTCTCGTAACATCAAACAGTAATCACATTTATATAAAAACACATCATCCAGCATAAAAACGGCATCTGTTCGAAATGACATCAAACTAAAATAATTTGAGGAAAAATGGTGCGCGGGAAAATACAGTAATTAGTAATCACAACAAAGTTACACAACATTAGACCTAATAAATTTTTTAACATATAATGTAACAAACATGTATTGAATGCATGTCAAACTCACATAACATCTAAACCATCAAGTCATAATGTATATAATACTTACCCAAAATGTATTTTATTGCTCTCAATTTTTTAGAGAAAGTTTCGTTTTGGCCTTTGATTTAAATGCTCAGATTCCCTTGAATTTAATTACCCATTCTTTGCCCCCAGAATGAAAAGTCTACCTACACTCCTGATGCTGTAAGATTTTGATCATCATTTCATTGGTTTCATCAAAGCCACACTGATAGGATGTGCAATTCCTTTAATGTTGGAGTATGTATTTCATTTAGGGACCCTTGCTGCAATTCATGGGGCCCCATGTTATCTGTTGCAGGGGACCCCTTGTGGGTCTTGTAGTATAACACCAGGTTTGATGGTGAGAATTAGGAACATTTTATTGTGCATTGTTACTCATGAATAGCATTGCTTCCCTGTCTGTGTGCTTTAGCAAACTGGTTTACCTTGAGTAACCTCTTGGTATGATTCTTAATACACATGGGTGACAGACAGTTTGTTTTTGCATTATATATTAGCTTTATTTTGTGAGATGTTTAGTTTTCATCAGAGATTTCATAATGAAAATACTTTTAGATGCTTTTCAACACCTGTTTATTTCTTTTCAGTCAGAGTTAAAAAACTGACTAACCAGTGGTTCAATGTGCTGCATTTTTAAAATTAACTTAGAGGAGAAAGGTTAGGAAGCATTGATTAGCAGCAAAATCCCAATCACATCTTTTGTTTCAGGCTAAAGTAAATCTAATTTTTGAAGAAAATTCAGTGAAAGGATTATGCCTGGATTTGTACTTTCTATTTGACCACAATTTAATAAAAGATGATAATGTTATCAAAATGTTAATGTTAATTTTATATAATTTAGCAACAGATATTGTTTGAATTTTATAGCAGCATACAGATACAGGTTTTAGTAGCATAATGGTTGAACATTCCATAATTTGTCACATTGAATATTCTGTACATTTATACTCATTTTACTATTGTAAAAATGAATTTTTTCCATTGGTTAGATTGTTATCATTAAATAAAAATAACTACCTTATACCTACCTTACTCTCCCTAGAGATTTGTTTTTGCTTAAATTGCTGAAGCAAAGTAAATACAAAGTCTTCCAAAATCTGAATTAGTGGATAGAAGACAAAAGATTTGTCAGCTCTATCAATAGTTCTCTTGGTTATTCAGGCAAATTATATAGTTCTGCAGATTATTCTGTGATGCAAATGGAGCCCTTGTTTGAGCATACTGGCAAAATATTTCCAATAGTTTTGCTTTGCAATAATTCCTCACCCAAATTAATCAAAGAAACTAACTATAAAATGAATATAGGAAAAAGTACAAAAGGAGTACTTTTTGACAAAAATCTTGTGGTCTAATGATTTTTTATGCTAGAGTTGTCTTTTCACTAGCTGTCTTGGCTGGTAAAAATTGTAGTTATGTAAAAAAGCATTTATTTTTCCAGAATAATTATTGAAGAATGGAAACTGGAAAGTGTTTACTGTTTGTGCGGTCTTATAAAATACATTACTGTTCATACTGTCATGTTTATTCTCTACTTAAACTCATATTATGTCATATTAAATTGAAATATGAAATATTTTTACATTTCATTGTCAATTTTATAAAAAGGGCATTTTTAGTATATTTAAAATTCGATATCAATCAGTTATATTTAATGTTATTTATATTGATCTCTAAGAGATTTTAACCATCTTAAATTTTCAATTTATTTTCAAGTGAATTTGATACAACTTTATAAACCAATAATCTTTTAAGTTTAGAGTATGTTTGATTGATTACCAGGCTGACCTTGTGTTTTGCTGGTCAAGTTTTTATGACTTGTGTCAAAGTTACTCTTATTATTTCACTTTTAAAAGTATAATAAATATGATTTTTTTTATACATTGCTTAAAAATACATTTGCTTAATATCTCTTGAAGCATAATTGAAAATGGCATCATTATTATACACCTTGTGAAAATATCTCTTCGTTATATTTGCATGATTATATTCACTTATGTATTTAATTGCAATTAATGATGAATTCATTTCATGTCTCACTAGAACCTTTTTAATTTTTCAAGTAATGACTTGCTTCCACCACCATTGATATTTATTTAAAATTAGGCTCTTTATCAAAGAAATTAAGAGTATAAATAAATATATTAAATAAGGAAAAGGTAAACTTTTGCATAGATGAGTTTTAAGTATATAGTTTAGGCTAACTGACAATATTCATATAATTATAGATAAAAGTTTTCTCATGTATGATTTTATATAATTGTTTGCTATTATTTGAGCAAAACTATGATGCTAGAATTAACTTGAGGTTCAAAAAAGAGAGCCTTTCTCTGGCATTTTTCTTTGTTACTGTCATATTTTCAATGATTTTACATGAAGTAATCTTATAAATATGATTTTCTTCTCTCTGCATTACAGATAGTGTTTGTTTAGTCAGCTATGTTTCTAATGGCCATCTAGCTGCATACAGCCTTCCCAGCTTAAGGCCTCTAATAGACGTGGAATTTTTACCCCTTGCTGATTTAAGGTAAGACTAGTTCTGATTGTGGCAAATTATTCATTCACAAACATAATAAAAGACTGTGCCAAAATGCTTTCAGTTCCTTATCTCTATTCAGGTTTGGAGAAAAGGAGTACTCAAATTTTGATTTACATATCAAATCCTTTTCAATTATATTCATTTTTTGGAGACTGTATGCTTTTAATGAACCTTTATTTTGGTTGTACTCCTCTTCCTATTTTTCCACTATGTTGTATCTGATTAATTATTTTATCATCAAAACAAATGTACTGTTTTTACTTTTTAAAGGCAGTTTGATAGACTAATTTGAAAAAATATAAACTGTGATTGATCCTAAATATTTTAGGAAATTAAAATTATCAGCAATCAGTCTCTGAAAATGTAAAGCCATTATATTGTTTCTTCTAAAACAAACATGTACCACTTTCTCTAATCATATAGGTTTTAATATTCTCAGCATGAAAAGTGGTCTTAGATTTCATAATTTTGGTTTTACAAACATAACATTACCTTTTCTTCATAGACAGTCTTCAATTCTGGCACAAACTTCACAGCTGGGATACTTAACACTAGTAGACTGCTTTGATTTTTACTTTTTGCATGGCCATCATACAAACTTTTCACATTTCTAATACTGTTAATGATACAATAACCCTGTTCATATTTTGTGTATATACTATTCTAAACCATCTGGGAAATGGGGAAACATTCTAACCAAAAGTGCAAACTTTCTTTCTCCCTCTTAACAGTTTTCAGACTACCAAACAAGGCATTGTAGACCCAATGTTGTCCATTTGGGGACAACAGATGTTTGTAAATGAAGATACTGACCAGTAAGTCTACACACACAACACCACACAGATATCTGTAAATATTAATATGTATGATGTACTCATAATGTGGTGGAATTTGTGTCTATATTAATGTTGTGGAAGGGTTGGACTCTGTAGAAAAAAAGAAGTTAGTAGGAATAGAATATACAGCTATTATTGATAGAGGTAGGATGCATAATTATCATTGTGTAATAGATGCCATGTTATGTGTGTATTTATTAAACTATTATATGGTGGTAAAAATATAAAGTTTTCATAAAATATTCTGTGAAATTTCAAGCTCTGTAAATCAGAGAATTGCGACAATCNGTGGATTGTTGGGTAAGAAATTTGACAGAATAACAGCAGGGCATTGGAATAAAAAAGCTTATGCCAAGATGAAATATTTCCTTTGAAAATGGAGGTGATAATTCCAAAAAAAGTATTGGATATAAAAAATAATGAATAGTTTTAGAGTTAGAAACATAGCTTAAATTTTCTTTGCCGCAAAGAAGTTTACTTTTGGATACCCCTTGTATATTAATCAATAAGTTATCTGATGCACTTTTATGAATGGAATTACGAAACTACATTGCTAGAAATTATGTATGTTATGCTCATTGGCCTCTGAAACATATTGCAATTGGGTTTGCTCAAATATAGATAATTATAACAAGAATGATAACCAATTTCTTCTTAGCAACACCATTCATGATCATATCTCTTATGCATTCTCCAAATCTGTAAAATTTGAATGATTATATGTATACATAGTTCATTTGTTTAGTTTAATTTATAACTTTGGTTTACAGGTAAGGTAAATAGAGGTCTACCTGATAGGTGCCAAAGACTTAGTTTGGTTACTTAAATGTATGAACATAAATTTTACAATGGCAGAAAAGGAAATAACTCATTAACTCTTTGTCCAACCTTAACCACAACTAATTACTCACATTTTGAATACTTCTATCTTTTAATGTCAAATTTTTAAACATTTCAGTCATTTATGTGATTTTGTATAATCAGCAAGATCACATACTCACATAACACTAATTTCATAGTTAGTTGAGAAATATATAAGATAGTCATGTAGTTCAATTTGAAACTTTCTGCCAAATACTTGTGTAAATAACCATACTTTGTTAATATGTAATGAACTCAAACATAATTACACTATATTTATCATAAATTTAGTCTATCTTTAACAAGAGTGAGGAACTTATTTAATAACTAAGCCCTTACAGAATTTGCAGTTTATTGTTATAATTCAGTCAACCTTCGTTAATATGACCTTAATTTCAATGATATTATTAGTTAAAAAGTTATATTGTGTCACATTGGTAATTGGTTGGTATTTGCTTCCTGTTTCTGCTTCTTTTGATAGTCAGTATAATATATCTGATTACACATATACCTTCTAATTTTGAATGGTAATTTGTAATTGTTAACCACTGGTGATTAAGGATGCTGAGAGATTAAAACGTGTTTATCAAAATAAACCGTTTTTAATTTTTTCATCATAATGAGGTTAAATTTGATGTAGATATATTTTTATGGATAGCTTTTCGTTGCCAAAATAATAACAATGCTGGTACAGAAAGGATTTAAAATTTGTTTTTCACCTTTTTTCTTAATGAAAGAGCTATCCATAAATGGTCTATAATAACCTTGGTTGACTGAATTTCATTTAACACTGAACCATTGACGGACAGTTTGGTGATCTCCATAATTTTTAATGCAGCAAAATCTCATTAAAGCAATGGTAAAAACTGCATCAGATATAAATCTTAAATAATTATCTTTACTACCCTTAAAAATAATTCACCGTGAGAAAACTTAAAAGCTATTTTATAGCTTCTGATGAATTACAGTAAATTAAAGTTGCATTGTTGATAAGCCATGGTAGTAATTTCTGTCTTTGCTCCAGCTCTGTGAAGTAATGAAAATTGAGTTTAACATTTAAATATAAAAATGCACTTAAAATTGAAAACTCTGTCTTGACTGGAATGTAAGTTTTAATCTATTGAGTATTTCACACAAAGCTTCTAAATTTGATTAACAGTACATTGTAGTGGTAATGAAGCACCAAGTAAGCAAACTAAAGCACGGTTTGCTAGAAATGGACACATTGCATGTTTGAGTAGTTGGTGAAACTTAGTCCTTAGCAGTCATTTTGTATGTGACCATAATCGAAAATCTAAAAATTCAGTCTAGAAGTTGATCTTTTAAAATCATGTCTGTGCACATACAGCTATCATTAACATCGTAGCAAATATAATCAGTTTTTAGCTTATTTCTGGACCATTTGAGACATATTAGTTTCAGCATTGCATATACTTTATAGCCATGTGATAGGTGATAAATATTATTTGTAATAAAATTACCACATTTTTGTGCTACTTTCTCTTCTATAAGTGTTCACCTCTAAAATTGCTTAAAACTTTGTTATTGCCTGACAAGTTTAATACAGAGTTTAACATCACAAATGTTCAACATATGTTAGAAACAGTACTTAATAACTTACATTTTGTTCATTTTTATGTTAAGAGTTTGGAATTGGTATTTAATTTTAAGTCGAAACCATTATAGTACAAATATATATTGTGAGAGTAGAATGATTAGATTTTTAAATTTATAATAATCTTCTTCAAGAAAGTACTTTATGTTGAATCACAAGAGTGGTATCCAAAAAGTAAGTTTCTCTGTGTCAAAGAATATCATAAATCTTTTTGAAAACTATGCGTTTACTATCGGTATTCATTGGTTTATTTATTCCCATAGTCTCTTTTTTCATGGTATTTTTTGGTGTCTTGGCTACAGCTATTCCAATGTGATACTATTTTTCTATCAAATTCCTTTTTCCAATTTTCACTGTAAAAGAAACAGCAGCTGAAATTTATGGAACAACATCCTTGTATTGCAGTAAATATGCTGTGTCTATCCAATGATTCATCTTTTATAAACAATGATCATTGATGATTGACAAGATAATGATGATGATGAGCTTAGCAACAACGATTTATGATACCTTTTGCAGATCTGATCAAAGCTCTTCATGTGACCATTGCCTTTAATCAACATTTTGAGCTTGTATGAAATCCTAGGTGAATCTTCTTCCTAAGTTTGAGATTAAACTCAAAGCATTGTCGTAGATGAGGTTTAAACCTAATCTTCTTTGTATACAACTAAAAATTGTTGGCAAGAATAAGTTGTCCCAACATTGGGATAGTGTTGGCAAAGTCACCTATTTCTTCTGTAACTTGGTTGTAAATTGACTGTTGGCCCAACGTAAACATTTGGTTAGTTTTCCAGTTAACTGTTTCCTGACAGTGCCTACCAAATGCCAACATTTGTGCAACAACCTGTGCTACTAAGGTTCACTTCACAGCATTGTTTTAGAGGAGCTGCAGTATAGAAAAGTTTTTGCAAATAGGTGTTGTGCTTGCTATTGGAATTCCACAAACAGCCACTACTGGAGGATGCTTGACATTTTCTTCAGTTTGTCAAATATGAGGTAGCTATATTTTTTATCCAAGCAACATCTCTCAGGTCAGAAATTTGCTAATTATGGTTAACTGAATAGAAAAGTGGATTGTTGGGTAAGAAATTTGACAGAATAACAGCAGGGCATTGGAATAAAAAAGCTTATGCCAAGATGAAATATTTCCTTTGAAAATGGAGGTGATAATTCCAAAAAAAGTATTGGATATAAAAAATAATCTAAAATTTTCTTTGCCGCAAAGAAGTTTACTTTTGGATACCCCTTGTATATTAATCAATAAGTTATCTGATGCACTTTTATGAATGGAATTACGAAACTACATTGCTAGAAATTATGTATGTTATGCTCATTGGCCTCTGAAACATATTGCAATTGGGTTTGCTCAAATATAGATAATTATAACAAGAATGATAACCAATTTCTTCTTAGCAACACCATTCATGATCATATCTCTTATGCATTCTCCAAATCTGTAAAATTTGAATGATTATATGTATACATAGTTCATTTGTTTAGTTTAATTTATAACTTTGGTTTACAGGTAAGGTAAATAGAGGTCTACCTGATAGGTGCCAAAGACTTAGTTTGGTTACTTAAATGTATGAACATAAATTTTACAATGGCAGAAAAGGAAATAACTCATTAACTCTTTGTCCAACCTTAACCACAACTAATTACTCACATTTTGAATACTTCTATCTTTTAATGTCAAATTTTTAAACATTTCAGTCATTTATGTGATTTTGTGTAATCAGCAAGATCACATACTCACATAACACTAATTTCATAGTTAGTTGAGAAATATATAAGATAGTCATGTAGTTCAATTTGAAACTTTCTGCCAAATACTTGTGTAAATAACCATACTTTGTTAATATGTAATGAACTCAAACATAATTACACTATATTTATCATAAATTTAGTCTATCTTTAACAAGAGTGAGGAACTTATTTAATAACTAAGCCCTTACAGAATTTGCAGTTTATTGTTATAATTCAGTCAACCTTCGTTAATATGACCTTAATTTCAATGATATTATTAGTTAAAAAGTTATATTGTGTCACATTGGTAATTGGTTGGTATTTGCTTCCTGTTTCTGCTTCTTTTGATAGTCAGTATAATATATCTGATTACACATATACCTTCTAATTTTGAATGGTAATTTGTAATTGTTAACCACTGGTGATTAAGGATGCTGAGAGATTAAAACGTGTTTATCAAAATAAACCGTTTTTAATTTTTTCATCATAATGAGGTTAAATTTGATGTAGATATATTTTTATGGATAGCTTTTCATTGCCAAAATAATAACAATGCTGGTACAGAAAGGATTTAAAATTTGTTTTTCACCTTTTTTCTTAATGAAAGAGCTTTCCATAAATGGTCTATAATAACCTTGGTTGACTGAATTTCATTTAACACTGAACCATTGACGGACAGTTTGGTGATCTCCATAATTTTTAATGCAGCAAAATCTCATTAAAGCTATGTTTAAAATCTTACTTAAATTTCATTTCTTAATTTTCACAAATTTCAGCATTTTTTATGTATATAATTATACACAACTGTAAATTATACTGCACAAGTTTACTGAAAAATCAGTAAATTTAAAATAAAAAATTTTAAATAGTTTTGCAAATTAAAGTGGTTTAGAATAGTGAAATATTCACCCCTGTCATTTCTATAAAATATTTTCATTAACATTACAAATAAATTTCTGCATCATACTTAATCTCACTATTAATCAGAAAAATTGTTTTGGCTATGTAGTACCCCATTTAATCAAAAATTTTACAATTATTTGTCTTAGCATTTTGTCTTGGAGTATATCATGTTGGCAGCTTTGCTGTAGATAAATTAGATTTTATTCTCAATAATTTCCTTCTCACTCTTAGTGAGTGAGCAGCTCATTTTGCCCTTACATATATCAGTATTTTTAAGGATGATGCTTTTTTTAGAATAACTAAGAATCATTCCCTACAGAAATATCTTGATATATGAGGGGCCCTAAAACTTCCTAAAATCATCTCATAAATCCAATTTTTTAATTGTTATCTTCATAATCTTGTGAATAATATAATTCTGATGAAATGATTTTTTTGTTAAAGAGACCCTAATCAAAGGTTGTTTTTAAACATTCAGTTGAATATTTGACTCAGGAATCCAAACTCCATACATCTACAAAAGTTTTCCTCAAAATATTCTTCTAAAATTACCCTCTACATAAACCTGGTCATGATAAAGTTTCATAAGAATGACATTCTTGAAAATAATAACTGATTTTTCCTTTCACAGTCTTCTATCTATGAGCACATATCAGAATTTTATGTTTTGACTTTATATGTACTCCCTAAGGTATTTATAAATTACTCTTTCTCAGACAAAATTACTCTCAAGATAAACTATCCATTGAATACTTCCCAAAAGCAAAAAGCCAAAAGGTGCAGTAGCAAAAAGTTATAAACTATTTTAATTAGCTGACAGGCATCAGTATATGAAATATGGTTGTTTTGTGGTAACCCCATATATTAAGATATTACTGCAAACATATTCATTGTCAAATACATTGTATATGGATCATTTCATCATGGAGAAAGTTTTATGAGAATCGATGGGTATTAGAAAGTACTGTCCCTAAGTGTAAGATATACAGATTACATAATACTGGAATCAAGGAAGTGGAGATATTTTATAATGAGATTTTGCTGTATCTCCAGAATTCTTTTTATATATTTTTCTCTAAAATGTAGATACTGTAAATCATTCTACATTTTAGGCATACCTGTAGAAGTTTTGTAATTAATTATTGGCTTCAGCTCTCCACACATGGTAGTTGTTGAAGCACTTAAATAGCAAATTAATTTCTAACAAAACTGCTACTTTATAAAAATATATCTTAAATATTTTCATTAGGTAAATTTTGCAGCCATAGTTAAATTCGCTGATAAAGCATATTATTTTTATTCAACGCTATTCACATTTTTTGTCAATGTTGTCTGTATATTTTACACTTTTAGTATACATCACTATTTCACTTTTTATTACAAATTAGTTTAATTTCTCATACCTATCAAGAATTAGCTTTTAAACAATCACACGCTTCACTGCTTAGTTATGAACAATATTTTTAGAATAAAGCTTTCTGAATTTATATTTTTTTAGTTTTTATTTCCCAAAAACTGTTCTAAGAGTAGGCTTCCGTAGGCTTTTTGATTATAATTGAAAGTTATTTTTAACATTGCAATATACTAAGTAATATGTTTTTAAGGACAATAAGTCTTATCCTGTTTTGATTTAAATCAGATAAATAGTGTTTTTGGATCCTAATATGTTCTATTTAATCCTGGAAAATATAGGTGAAAAATTGACCATCAGAATCTTTTTCTGTTTAGAGGCATTCAAGATGGATATCTCATAAACAACTTCTTAATTTATGCAACCAAGTTAAATGTCTATCTTAAATTATTAATTTCAGAATTTACATATACTGCATAAGCTTTTAATGACTGGATTAATTGTTCACTGATATTATAGCTTAGTAAACACCTTCTCAAGAATAATAATATCTTTGATATTCTTTGGACTCATAAATTCAAACAAATGTTACTTACATTGATTTGTGCAATGCATTCAATATCTATAGTATTTTAAATATAACTATGATAACTGGAGAATAGAATACTATTAATTGGTGATGTTATTACCATGAGTAGCTAAAATATTGTCAGGCATAGATACTGAACTTTTTATGAAAATTGTGGTTTTGAACTGTGAATTTTAAGAGCATGAATAATAAGTTTAAACATTGATATGATGTAAAAAATAAAAAAATGAAACACTTCTCTCAAAAATTTAGAATAATTTCATAGGAACTGTTTAATCAGCTAATACTACTATATATGTTATAATGTACAATGAATAAAGATAACAAAGGATATTAATTTATTTCCATGATGAATTTATACAATTCTGAGGTAAAATTATGTTTTCAAAATAATATAAAATCTTTTCCATATATTTACATAGTGTATTCATCCTTGTGTCATTGAAGTATTTCTTAGTTTTTCATAAGAACCTCATTAAGTTTATAGGTACCATATTTTATTGTTACTGTCAATAATAATGATAATTATATATGTAATAGTAATTTTATATCTGCCTTTTTGAATCAGCCAGATGGATTACATAGCTGGGAAACTCTCAATTTCCTTTTAAAACATCAAATGTGGTTATTGGCAATTGAATCATGATACTCACTTAATTTTTGTAATTAGTTCTTAAATTGACACATAGTGAAAACTTTCATATTCTACTTCATTGAAGACTGTTTTGTCCAAAAAGGATACTTTTCCAGCAATCATTTTGAACTCCGTAAGCACCATCTTGGCTTTTACAAAAGAAGCTTCCGGCCATATAGCTGTTGATGTTGACAAGCGCACGAGATGGTGGCAGCTATGCAATGCCTAAAATAACTTTTGCTTACTACCCTCAACCTCTGTGCTTGTCCCTGCAACCGTGTTTAATCTTTTCATTGCATCCTTACCCATACGGCAGATTTGCTTTTTGGAGTGCATCATACTTTTTAAATAGTTAATTATCTCTCAATATCTTTGAATTGTTTAATGAATTAAAGGTTACTTTCTCTTGTTTTTATTGAATTCTCTTTTGACTCACATTTCAAAGTTTCTAAGATCAAGTCATTTCAGTATTTCTCAAGCCCTTCTGTAAATCTGATTTCTACTATACTGACAGATACACTTGTGAAATTGCAGTTTCAACACTAAATATTTCCCCTAAGATGATATATTGTACATTAGCATTGAAAATAACATTTAAATATATCATTCAGTACCTATAAAATGAGTAACTGTCTCATGAAAACTCTTAGTATACAGAAGGCAACAGTTAACAACAATTTTCATTAAGAAATTTATGTGAAGTAGAAACATTTTGAAAGAAGTCTATTTTTATTTTTCTAAAATAATCCATGTTTTGGGCATGGGTGTGTTTTCAAAATACAGGATAGCAAGAACATTTTGCTTTAGCAACCGAGGCCATGGTCTTTATATCTGCTCACCGTCTGAGTTTCAACAGTTTACAGTATCTTCAGAGTTTTGGTAAGTTGCTCACTTAATTATTGAGAAATTGAATTTACCTTTTTTCCCAGGAAATATATGACCCCTGTTATACTTTCATGTGTGTACTTAGTGAAGAAAAGGAAATTGTCATTTTGGCTTATTTTCTGCAAATAAAATTAATTTAACCTACATTGCAGAATAATTGCTGTTTTTTGGTGTTTTTGTATCTCATACTTTTTATGGGGGATATTTACTCTCCATCTCAGTGTAGTTTCCATTGTAATATTCTTTTTCGTCAACAGTAATACCATCTTAGCTACCTTGTCAAACTTAGCACTCCTTTTATTGATTCACAAAAATTGTTAGTTATGCTATCACCGGGAGTTCTTGAACTAATCAGAAGCAAACTCTCTTCCATGCAAACCATGAAATTTTTCTTTTTACTTAATTTCTAACTTTTGTAAAGGTACTTTTTTATCAGCATTGACTCTGCACAGTAGTACTCTTTATCATCCCAACTTAGAGGGATTGTATTATACTGCATTAATTTGAATAACCATTTTTAGTATCATTATAATTTATTTTGTAAATCCATCTAAGGTAGTAATGTTTTGGAAAAATTAAATTTTGTCCAATAATTTTGATATCTTTGAAGAATCAATTTTTTTAAACTGTAAAAGAATTCTTCAATTCTGATCAACTTTCTATTTTGGGTCTTAAAAGAATATAAGTATTTTTGTGAAGAGAACGGGATGAATTTCATTTACAGAATAAATTTGGGTAATTCATGAGAAAGGAGTAAAATTTCATTATTTGCAAGGGTGAAGTTTGCATTCTGTGTTTTGTGGATAAGTATTCTGCCTTTTTTAAGTCTATAAACTTTTGATATTGGATACCATTTCTAGATTGTTTAAATCACTAGAAACATTACTTATTGAAGAGTCTGCAGCTTACTGAAGCTTATCTTACAGATGTCATTAATTAAAATTTTCAGAGGATATTAATGCATGTTTGTTTTAAGGATAACATTTGCTGTGTTGATTACAGATTTATTTTTATAATACAATGTTCTATGCAGTGAATTATAATAATAGTATTTGATGATTAATTATAACCATGGTGGTAGCCATAATTAGAAAAGTTAATGGCCAAACAGAATTGTACATATGAGTCATAATGTAACTTTTTTGACATTTTAAAATAACTATAGAAAGATCTTTCTTGGGCCTTATTGAGAATCAAGATTAAGGAATGGTTGTTGAAAATAAGTTGCATTTGCATCTTAGCATGCACTTTTACAGTTTTTTGCATTTGAGAGTTTATTGCAACCTTCATTTCGACCATTGATCCATATTCTTATAATTTAACAGTGCAAATATGACTGAGATGGTTGCTGAGCTGTATATAGCTGAAGAAATGCCAGAACCACCAAAAGAAGGATTTTTCAGAGGTCTCTTTGGTGGGGGTTACCGTACACTTGACAGAGAGGAGTTGTGTAAGTTAATTTCCTTTTTGTAATTTCAACTTAAACATTAAATTTTCCCAACTACTTCTGTTTCATATCCAGATTGTACACATCACATCTAAATAGTCTTTTAAAATTGTAGCTAATAGCTTAGATCTAAATAAATCTAAACTTAGAAAAGAAACAGATATCGAAAACACAGTCCTTACACTATACTTTTAAAATTGTGTAAAATCTCTAGATGACTTGTTGGCTAGAACCTTGGTAAATTAGCATTTTCAAATTTTAAGGTGAGTGCCTTTATAAGCAAAACATTTACCTTTTCCTTATCATCCATCTCACTGATATGCAATATCTTCCTTCATTTTCCTTCCCTTATCAGTTCATTGTAATTCAGTTTGATTTAAGATAATTAAGTATTCAGTCTCAAGTTTTCCTCTATTGTATACTGTTAGTTTAAGAAATAATTTTTTATTTTTCACTTCAGACTTTGTTGTAGCAATGTATTTCATTGTTTGAAATAAATTATACCATACATCATGGTGAATATTCATTATTAAATTTGATGAGGAATTTTATTTCTCCTTCGTTCAAAGATGAAGAAATAATTCATTAACATTTATTTATGAGCTATCATATTTTAAATTTTGTTTTAAAAAATTTTGTTTCAAAGATATCTTTTGCCCCTTGCTTTGAAGTATTTCTGTGAGAAGTACAGATCACTTTATATTTAAGAGATTTGGTGGTTTACTGTGAGTTTGCTACTTTAGTTTCAATATCATTGTATTTTAATGATTATTCTGATGGTTTCAAGCATAAGACATTTTTAAAAGGTATCTTCAGATAAATTGTGATGTTCTGCATATAGTAACTTTACAGTTATTATCTTCTTTATATCAATAACAGAGTCCTTATTATTCCTAAACTCATTGCTCTCTCAATTGACTAACATTTTTCTCTTTGAGGCTGATATTCTCAAGTAGCTAGTGGTAATCTACTCTTTAGCATGTAATTTAAATGTTTTTACCAGCTAATTTACTGATGATTTATTTCATTGTTACTAAAAAATTATTCAGTTTTGGTCTTTTCAATTCTTGAAGGAACATCCTTTATTATGTTTCATAAACTTTCTTTTTGCTGCTTGAATTTTCTATCCCTACTTTCTCCTCACAGGATCCATGTCTTTCTTGTGTAAGATTCTAAAAAAAGTTACCATTTTCTTCATTTTAGTTTAATTTCTCCTTGTTGTATACCTTAGAGTGTATAGATTTCCCCATATATTACAGAATCATGTTATATGGCCTTTCCATTCAGTATCATAATCACATAATAAATTCCCTCATTTATAATTGAAGTAGTCAATTATAAAT